>JAOTQR010143496.1:0-20205 GCA_025774065.1 Solanum ossicruentum | reverse complement strand
TGGTCAGTTCTAAGGGAGTTGAAGTAGATGGTGATAAAATCAAAGCAATTAAAGAATGGCCTAGACCTAATAGTGTAGCTGAAGTTAGAAGTTTTCATGGACTTGCTAGTTTTTATAGGAGGTTTGTTAGGGACTTTAGCACCATTGCTTCTCCTTTAACTGAAGTTATTAAGAAGGATAAGGTTCTTTCATGGGGAAAGGAACATGATGATGCATTTAACTTGCTGAAAGAAAAATTGTGTTTTGCTCCTCTTTTGAAATTACCTAATTTTTCTAAGTCTTTTGAAGTTGAGTGTGATGCCTCTGGTAAGGGCATAGGTGTTGTTTTGATATAAGATTCCAAGCCAATTGCCTACTTTAGTGAAAAGCTAAGTGGAGCAACACTGAACTACTCAACTTATGATAAGAAGTTATATGCCTTGGTAAGGGTGTTAGCTACAGTCAACACTACTTGTGGCCTTGAGAATTCGTGGTCAAGACTGATCATGAGTCATTGAAGAACTTGAAGAACCAAGGTAAACTTAGTCGTAGGCATGCTAAATGAGTGGATTTTATTGAAACTTTTCCTTATGTAATTGCCTATAAACAAGGAAAGGAGAATGTGGTTGTTGATGTGCTCTCAAGAAGTATGTTTTGATATCTACTCTTCGAGGTTGTTGGGCTTTGACCAATTCAAGTTACTCTATGCTAATGATTCTGATTTTGGTAAAATTTTTGATGAATGTAAGTTGGGTCGTTTTTCAAATTTAATCTTCAAGATGAATTTCTATTTAAGGAAAATAAGTTGTGTGTACCTAACTGCTCTTTGCGTGAACTATTTGTTAGGAAAGCACATTGTGGAGGGCTAATTGGACATTCTGGAGTGCCTAAAACTTTGGAAATACTTTCTGAACATTTTTTTAGCCTAGCATGAGAAAGGATGTTGAAAAATTGTGTTCTCATTGTCTTGAATATAAACAAGCTAAGTCTAGAACATTGCCGCATGGTCTTTATTCTCCTTTACTTGTTTCTAGTTCTCCTTGGATTGATATTTCTATGGACTTCATATTGGGGCTTCCAAGGACTAAATATGGTAAGGATAGTATATTTATGGTAGTAGACAATACAACAACAACATACCCAGTAAAATCCCACAAGTGGGGTCTGGGGAGGGTAGAATGTACGCAGACTATACCACTATCTCATAGAAGTATAGAGGCTATTTCCTGGGGAACCTAATCTCAAAATCCATAAGCAGAAAGAACTAGATATGACAAAAAAGAAAGGGAACAAAAAGAGCGACTTATAATGAATAACGCATGGCAGTAAGTAAATATGATAAAACTAACACATAATACGGTAGATAATGAGAACACATGATAACCCTACTATACCCCAAGGACATGCATCCACCTAACCCTAACCAATTAGCCTGCTACCCTAATTCGCGACCTCCACTTCTTTCTATCTAAGGTCATGTCCTCAATGAGATCAAGTTCAGCCATATCATGTCTAATTACCTTCCCTCAGTATTTCTTTGGTCTACCTCTACCCCTCCGTGTAGCTCCCAAAACCAACCTCTCGCACCTCCAGACAGGAGCATCAGTACTCCTTCTCTGCACATGTCCAAACCATCGCAGTCTCGCTTCCCTCATCTTTTCGGACATCAGGGCCACTTCTAGCTTCTCCCGAATGGTCTTATTCCTAACCTTGTCACTCCTGGTGGTGGACACATATCCATCTCAGCATCCTCATCTCTGTGCATGCATCTTCTGAACAAGTGCATTTTTAATTGGCCAACACTCCACCCCATATAGCAACGATGGTCTAACCACCACTTTATAAAACTTACCTTTGAGTTTAGGTGGTATCTTCTTATCACTCAATACGCCAGAGGCAAGCCTCTATTTAGTTCATGCTGCCCGAATACAATGTGTGACATCATAATCGATATCACCACTACTTTGGATGATGGACCCCAGATACTTAAAGTTATCCCTCTTGGGTATGGGTTGAGTGGCAAGCATCACATCAAAGTTTGCTTCATCCCTCTCAACACTGAATTTGCACTCCAAGTACTCAGTTTTGTTCCTGCTCAATTTGAATCCTTTGGACTCCAATGCGTGTCTCCAGGCCTCTAACCTATCATTAACTTTAGTCCTAGTCTCATTAATCAGTACTATGTCATCTACAAATATCATACACCATGGTACCTCTTTCTAGATAGATCGCGTCAGCTCATCCATCACCAAGGCAAACAAGAAAGGGCTCAATACAGATCCTTGATGAAGTCCCATATCAACAGGAAAAAACTTGGAGTCTCCTCCAACTGTTCTAACCCGAATTTTGGCTCCATTATACATGTCCTTAATCGCCCTGATATATGCCACTGGGACACCTTTCACCTCTAGGCACCTCCATAAGACATCCCTTGGGACTTTGTAATATGCCTTCTCGAGATCAATGAACACCATATAAAGGTCTTTCTTTCTTTCCCTATATTTCTCCATTAACCTCTGAACAAGATGAATTGCTTTAATAGTCGATCGGTCCGGCATAAATCCAAACTGATTCTTTGAGATAGATACTAAGATATTACTCTTCGCACTCTCATATCCACTACTCTCTCCCAGACCTTTATAGTGTGGCTTAATAACTTGATAACCCTGTAATTGTTACAGTTTTGAATATCTCCCTTATTCTTGTACAATGGATTTGTGGTAGTGGATATATTTTCTAAAATGACTCATTTTATTCCATGTAAAAAGACTAATGATGCAGCTCACTTGGCTGACTTGCTTGTAAAAGAAGTGGTTAAATTGCATGGAATACCTAAAACTATTGTTAGTGATAGGGATGCCAAGTTTTTAAGTCACTTTTGGACAATTCTTTGGGGAAAGTTAGGGACTAAATTACTATCTTCCACATCTCGTCACCCACAAACTGATGGGCAAACAGAAGTGGTTAATCAAACTTTGGGGAATATGTTGAGTGCTGTTTTGAAAAGGAAGTTGACTTCTTAGGAAACTTAATTCCCTAATGTGGAATTTGCTTATAATAGGACCTTTCATTCTTCTACTGGTAAGACTCCTTTTGAAGTTGTATAAGGATTCAACCCCCTTACCCCTCTTGATTTACTGCCTTTACCTACTTTTGATTTTTCTAATCTTGATGGTAGAAAGAAGGCGGACATGATGAAGAAGATTCATGAACAAATAATACTTGTAACTGAAAAGAAAAATAAGGAAGTTGCATTGCTAAGGATTAAAGGAAGAAAATATGTTGTGTTTAAACCTGGGGACTTGGTTTGGGTGCATAAGAGAAAGGAAAGATTTCCTTCCAAAAGAAAGACCAAGCTAGATCCTAGAGAAAGTGGCTCGTACAACGTCCTTGAGAAAGGTTTGGAGACAATGCTTATAAACTTGATCTTCCTGGTGAGTTCCAAGTTAGTGCTACTTTTAATGTTTCTGATCTTTCCCACTGAATTCGAGGACAAATTTTCTTGAAGAAGAGGGGAATGATAACATCACGCAAAGCTCTACTCCTTTGAAGGACAAGGATAAAAAGGATGAAGCTTTAGAAGATCAAAGGAGGCCTATAACAAGATCTCAAACTAAGGAGTTTAATGAGAAGCTCAATGGGCTTCAATTGCAGATCCAAAGGTGTCTTGTTGGTAAAGAAGAGCTAAAGCCCAAGAAGGATGAATTGTCCAAATGGTACAATTATTTGGTGGCCCAAGTTCAAGTCCAAGATGAAGAATTTTAGGGTTAAATTTAGTACAATAAAGGCCAAGAAGAGTCCAAGAATCAGCCACAACAAAGGTTGCTTTCTATCCAAGTTTGCAGAGAAGACTAGTCAAATTTGTCAAGATTCTTTTCCTAGTTGGGTTTTACCTTATTTACTTATATATATATATATATATATATATATATATATAAGTTACCAATATTTTCCTTGTTCTATTTAAGGTATCCTAGTACCATTTAATGCTTTCCTAGAACTACTAAGTCTATTCCTAATTAAGGTAACTTTATTTCCTTTCTAGAGTAGGATTTACTTTGTTATTTTTTTTCTAGGTTTTGGATACTCCTTGGGCCTAACCCAAGGAGTCTTGGAAGTCCAAGGACCCTATAATATATATAGGAGTCTTTTTCTTTCATAAAAGACAATTAGATTGATAATAATAATATTTGAGAGAGTTCTATTGAACCTTTATCTTTAAACCTTTACTGGTTCATAGTTTGAGGTATAAAGTACTTTCTTCTTGGGATATCTTTGATTTCTTTTTAGTATTCTTTAGAAGGCCATTAGTTACTAATTATTGTCTTTAGTTACTCATAAAATGGTCAAGATCCAAATCTAAGGTTTTGATTCATTTTCTCTAGTAAAGGAGTTAGATTTCTTCCATAAATCTATACGTTGTTATTGGATCTTGTCAAGGCCTTAGAATATCAATTTCTTGGAAATTCTTGGATCTTTCCTTTGAATTTTCCATATCTTTAATTAATTTTTCTCTTTTTTTGTTGTTGCTTCTGCATTCTAGTATTCACCCCATCTTAGTATTGTTTCTTACCTTGATCCTATCACAAGGTAGGCTCAATCCTCACCCTATTGGCTCTATCCTAGCATGATGAGAACCCATCATTTGACCCAATCCTTTAGGATGTATTCTAGCACACTGAGTATCCATCACTAAAGCTAAATGGATCCATTAGCACACCTTTAAGGCATAAAATATGAACATCATTCCAATGGTAGTACACAGTTATGGGACTACGGAATCTACCAAAGTCCTATCAGTGCTAAGTTAAATCCCACGGAATATATGAATCATCCATTACACATTGCTTACAAAATAGTTCATACTTCATTAAATTCATATTTTCATAGTTCATAAAATAGTCATCATAATCTTTAATGAAAATATCTCATGTCATAAGAATAGTTCATCTACTTGCTTTTCATCACAGTATGGGTAGACTTTTCCACCTTAACATCATCATCATAAATATTAGGGTCTTCATCACCCTCTTTATCATAGTATCATCATTGTCATTGTGATAACATCATCATTATCATAAAATATACTTTTACATGCTTGAGATTATAATCTTAAAAATCTGTAGCTTTATCATAAGAGACCAGGGCTAAGCTTATTCATGAGCAATTGAGTCAAAATCATGCAATTAGTGAGAATCATAGAGGAAACACGCAATTAAAATAAATTTGGATCATTAGTGAAGGTACTCACATTAAATCATTAGGTCCCAATCTGCATACTTGAAATCGCATACTTTTGCTTGAAAAATATTTAATCAGATTTTGATTTTAATGTCTCATTGACACAATTACCCATACAAGTCAAATAAACTAGTTTATGCTCAAAATATCAAAACTATCCTCGATAACTCCAAAAATTATGATGAGATAAATCCTAGCATTAGTTTCACTGCCAAAACTACTGGGACTGTTGGAAATTTAATATGAGCTTTCAAACTCCAAATGTTAACTAAAGTCAAACTTTTGCCTCAAAAATAACAAAAAAATGCAACTTTGGCCTAAAAACCTCATTTCAACTCCAAATTAAGTCTTGTAATTTCTTCTAGGCTAGTTTTGACTTTCTAAAGCTAATGGAATTTACGAATTTCCAATCCAACATCCAAAACTCAGAATGGTACAGAAACTCACTTTTTCAATAACTTAAGTTTCAAAAAATGTCAAAACCCACATTTTCCACTTTTCAAACTAAGTAGTTTAGACGATACAGATAGATCAAAATTGGTCCAAAGCAACTTACAATAGGTCAAAATACTAATTTTCATAGATAGGCTCAAAAATGACCAACCAGGCAATTACAAGTCTGAACGTAGAAAACTTGGGCTTAGACAGTACAATAAAAAGGCTAGGGTTGTGGTATCCATAATGTATAACTTAATAAACATTCAACATTTATAATATTGTTCATTGCGTTGCATGTAAAAACCAGCAAGTTTGATAATATCTAGGTCATCTCTTGCTCCTTCCTAGACATCTTTCACTCATCACCTCTACGTCTCATAATATTCGCATTCTAACCCTTTCTCTTGATCAGAGTGTAACTATATCCACTCGGTCTCCAGTAAAAATGGATAGAGTTTACCCCCCAGAACCATCCCCTTCTTTAGGTTAAACCCTTTTTATGAGGTTGGACTCTCTAAATCATGTTGTAATCTTTTTTTCCTAATGACTACCTCCCTCTCGGGCAAACAAATAATATGAGTAGAATCTTAATGTGTTGGCTCATTGAGAAAAACTTTTGGACAATGAACATCAAAATGCATGTTATAGACGTTGCAATAAAACCCTACATTTACCTATTTTATTATAGCATCATGGTTCCCACAATGCTAGTTATGTGTTTAGCTCATCAAACTTGCAAGAATTGAAGCGTAAATCATAATATAATTCATGTTTAAATCACCTACAATGGAGAAAAAAATCAGATCTTTGATCACACAAAGAAAAGGAAAGCAAACACATGATTCAAACATCAAACGATAATCAAAACACATAGCTAAAATTAATGTTCCCCTGGTCACTTTCCAGGAGCGAGTTTGGATATAAAAATCACTCAAATTTTTATGTAATTGCATTTAATAGCATCCCCCGTTTCGCCCAAGAAAGATAAATGGAATCATCCAAAATTTGGAGCGTGAAGTGCAATTAGATCCATTTTTAAGGGGATTCATATTACTATTATCAATTAGAATAATTCAATTAGAATAATTTATGGTTGACTTGATTGGACTAAAAAAATAAAGTATCCAGGCTCCGTTAGCGTAAAAATGTGGAGATTAATGTCTATGTCAAAAATAAATAAAAGTCTCATACATGCTAATTAAATCTAAAACAAGTGGGAAAACTAATCCTAATTTGAGTAGGAAAACATGAAATCTAGATGCCTAATGTTTTTCACGGGCACAATATATGGTCATTATCACTCTTCGTGTAGCTCCTTCATGGTGTGTTCCTTCGCATTGGAAGGCTGACAACAAGTTGCCCAGAATGGAGGCTCTTTATGAGTTGTACAACACACCAAGGGTCATGAATAACCCCGTGGTGGTTGCCATCATGTTTGGAAATTGGCCATACTGCCTGGGCACTTCACGAGCACCCTCATGGCTTGTGGTTTGCACAATGGCCATGGAGGGGCTCGTGTTGTGTCAGATGGTTGACAAATGTCGCTTCCTTAGAAGTTTCATTCACGATGTTCCCTTCACGAAGGAAGCCTCCCATATAGTGCACTATGGTTCGCGTATGGTTCTGTAGTGTGCAACTTCAGTCCTAGGTTTCATGTTTTGCACTTTAATGTCCTATGTTTGTACCTATGACCAGCCTTTCAAATACATGAATCTAGCCTGGTACAATATAAAATCCAATCAAATCCTAACTCGAATGATCACACACTTGTACAGTGTTTAATCCGTTTAGCATTTACTAGCTCATCCAACTTTTACGTTGTCGTTTTTAGGATCCTATGACGTGTTGAAATTACATACAAATAGTCCCATTACGAAACTCAAAGAAAATCAGTCCATTATCCGTTAAATCCATGAAAGTATAATCTTCCTGAAATAAGCTAAAACACCCATCAAACAAACAAACATGCTTAAAAACTCACAATAATCATATGTTTTGAGTGTCATAAAAGGTGTATTTTCATGACTCATCAAATATCCTCAACTTAGACCAAAAGCAATAACAAGAAGAAAAAAAATAAACGATGCTCCATGCAATCATCCATCAGGAATTTTACAGTAACTCCTTGTTCATCAGCATTTGCCTAAAGTAAGTACGCGATGTAATCGCACCCCAAACAACATACAAAGATCAAGTCAAGAATTATGTTATATGCAGTTTGCCAAGTAAGCTCAAGAACAAAGATGAACAACATTAGCAACCAAACAATGCAAGGGTAGTACCTCACTGCAATGAAACTGCACATAGTATATAAATGCAAAACGGAGACTAGAATGTACACACTCGCGCTCACAAAGGAAATCCAATAATACACAAGTGCCTATCATATTTTGCCCTTATTTTCACCAATTTGACTCTTGGATGACATTTTTAGGGTCACATTAACATTTTTGCTGCTTGTATAATTCTCGGGGCCAAGGCAGGATACATTTAGGATCAAAATGACTGTTCTGGCCACAGGATCCTACTTTGGGTTAGCCACCTACTTCAACCCCCAAACTTTTTTTGTCCTTATTTTCTCACTTTCTTTGCAATTGGGATTGTTATTTGTTTTCATTAATTCTTTTCTTTCTTTTCTTTGTTACTCTTTTTGTTTTACTCACGGCCACACCCTAATCTTTTCTTTCTTTCTCATCACTTGACTTTTTTCATACCTTAACTTCTCTGCTTTTTCTCCATAGTAGCCACACTCAACATAGGCATTTGGCTTAAGTTGAGGTGCATAATGTCTTTTAGAGGAAGAGGGCAAGTGTAAGCCACCCTCAACTAAGGCTTTTGGCCTAGGTTAAAGTTTACAATGTACTTGGAAAGAATAGAGCCAAAGTAATGATCTGCAAATAGACATGGGAGGGAAGTTGGGCGATTACAAAGAAAAATGTCTATTTAGGTTGAACTTTTTATTCACAGGGCACAATATCATTTGGTTGGTTGAATTTAGGCTAAGTCACTTATTAACAAAAATGGCCTAAGATCCTGTCCTAGTTTTATCATTCCATTATTTTAGTGTGACTAAGCAATCAAGTTCTACCTTACAAGTACATTAATCAATTTAGAACAAATAAGCTAAACCACGCATGACACATCTCCTATATTATTTAGTACTGACCAACAGACATGTTTCATTCATCAAGCTGCACATTAGACAATGTAGGCAATGCTTTATAAGGACTAACACACGTTAGTCAGGTGGAGACACAAGCACATATAAGCTTTTTGAAAAAAAATTAAAACTTGGACATCTTTCCACAAAAGTAATGGGTCACTATAGACTCCTACAAACACTTATATTTACACAAACAACATAACCAAAATAAGTCAGTTCTACTAGATAATACACCTTAGGAGAAAAGAAACACGGAGAGAAAAACTCCTCAGGGTTTAGAATGCCCCACTCCCCATCAAAATTATATGCATTGTCGCCATGCATGTCAAACCAAAGTGTAAAATAGAAGAAGTGATCTTACTTATGATGCCCTAGGCATTAGTTGTAACACCCCACATATTATGTGTACTAGTCTTATGTATATGTAACATGATATTGTTTGGTCAAACCAGCACCCATTTTTAAAGGTGCTCGAATTTCGGATTAGAGGGCTATATACGTCTAATGCTTAAGTCAAGATGAGGAGATCGTGGCCTTAAATGAAGTGAAAAAAGTTAGGTGCTTATAGGACTTAGGATGCTAGCAGGTGTTGTCACCATGTGCTTAGCTTAAATAGGCTAGATAGATGTAGACGAGGCCCGACACCTAATCTGTCCAAGCTCGGTAATGAATAAAGTCCATGTTAAGGGTATAACTTTAGCCTATGTTTTAGCATTATAAAGGGACATATTTTCAGCCCAAGAAGAATAGCAAAAGGGCCCAAGTACATTCACAACTCACTTGACAATTTGGGTCCAAACCAAGTGAAAGTAAAAGAGAAAGGTGGTAGCCAAGACCCATCAAATTGGAATACAATAAGGCCCAAGTGAAAGGGGAAAAATGGTACATTACTCACTTTATAAAATAAAGCTTAAAATAAAAATGAAAGTCAGCCAAAGTGTTTCCTTAAAAGGGCTTACAAGCAGCTACTTCAAGTCATTAACATTGGAAAAAAATAACACTTTTCATCTTTCTACTATTTCTTATCTTTCGAAGTAGCCACAAGAAGCCTTTAGGGTTCTTAGAGATGCTCTATACCTTGAAGGTTAATGTAAGTAAAGATAGTTGTGTGTTTAGTATGGTTTTTCATGAAAAACAAGATGAATAGGCTGGTGATACTTGTGCTAAAAGTTTGGACAGCATGTGTTCCAAAGATTGTTGTACATTTTCCTTATTTATTTGGAAACTTTTCTATTCTTTGTTGGCTTGATTATAAAGGGAATTTTTTGTTTATAATGAGGTTTAGTTCTCTAATGATGTATCAAGGTTGCTACACCATTTTTATCTTCCGAAAAAATGAGTTGTTGTACGATATCGTAATTGTGCTCTTAGTAGGAACTTGTGGGCTGATAATTGGAGATTGTTGTTTCACATTCTCCATATACTTTAGAACTATTTTTGGACTGTTTTTATGTGTACTGTGGGAACAATTTAGGTAAGGTTGAAACAGGTTTGGGATTGTTGAAGTTGAAATGTAAAGAAAGGATGTAATGTTATGCTACTACTTGTGTGTTGTGTAGAATTGTTATGCCTTGTGCTTTGTGGGTTACTGTAAGACTGTTATGGGACTAAATCAAGCTGGACATGAAATTTATATGAGGATGTGTATTAGAAATTACGATTAGAGGTGGAAAGATTGAAAGAATACTCTTGGGTTGATAATGACACGCTTGCTGCCCACACGTTATTTTTTTATGTGATTGGACTTCCAAGACGTGTTTATTAGCTGCTAATACTAGTTTTATCCCCTACTCTATTGTAGATAAGTATTTGGGATAAAAGGAGGTTACTTCGAGGTAATAATGAGATTGACATAACTAATAATTGTGTCTCCATACATAGTCACCTTCAAATCTGCATATGTACTTGGATACCAAGATACATGAGTTCCTTTTTGCTAAATAAAGTTCATATGTTGTTTCATCTCCTATGTATTTCATTATTTGTGTAACCTACTCCTTTCATTGTGGTATTGTATTGTATGATTATTTACATGTCACATATTATATCTATGGTCCTACAACTCAAATATTATGACTACCAAAAGAATCATCTCAAAAGTAAATAAAAGATATAAGTGAAGCTACTTATTGATGGGTGTTATCCTAGGGGTGGAAGAATCACATAGCGTGGGTTGATCCCATATTAGGGGGTATCCTAGGGGTGAAAGGAAAGCCTAGCATGGATCGATCCTGATATTGACTTACCATTGATCAGCTAGTCATTTGTAGTATATGATGTGCACAGATTATACAGTTAAAGGTAAAGTAATAAAAAGACATAAAGTACTTGATTCCACAATATGACTAAGGTGGTCTCTTATACATACACCAATGCATGATTTCATTTGAGTTCTTACTTCATATACTATAGTTCCTGCCTTATATATTAAGTACATTATCTCGTACTGATGTCTCTTTTTAGGGGACATGTATTTCATGCTGCAGGTGCAGGAGCTAGTAGATCTCCCCAGTAGGAGTACAGGATATCTAGCTGTTGTTACTGAGCTCCAAGTTGCTTCGAGGCATCGTGTGTCTTGAACTTATATATATGTATTGTATAGTTAGTCATGAGGCGAGGCCTGTCCCGACCCTCATCAGATACTGTTCCTAATTAAATACTTTGTAGGCAATATAAAGTGTGGTTATGTCTCGTACTTTAAATATTGTGGCTCTAACGACCTAGTCATATGCATTTCCTTTTGTCTTGTTATTACTACCTGCTTTCTTGAAAGCATGTTGAATATGGAAACCCCTTATAATGTTCATAGAAAGTGCATTCTTATATGTTGGTTCTCCTGAGCCTTGTCGACAATGGGTGTCAGTCTGCCTTAATAGGACTTTGAGCGTGACATCAGTAGTACTGTACCTGATTACACATACTTCATCCTGTATCCTTATAGGTTGCCTCATATGTAGGGCCTGATTTATTATCCCAACACGACATACAAACACATATAATCAATTTTCACTGAGGATATTGAACAGTGTCACTAGGTAGTGCACCATTCTTCCTCTGATTCACTGCTACTACAAGTTGGCCTGTTTGCTACTACAAGTGTTTGATTGAGGTTCAGTGTGACTCAACCACATAATTCATTTTTACACATCACTCCTCCACTCCTTGATTCTAGCTTCAGTCAAATCTACCTTTTGGAGTATCTTAGTCATCATCTCCTCTAGCCTTGTGTTGCTTAACTGTTCTCTTACACTATCTCTATTTCTGGGATGTACATATGCACTTTGATTAGTTTTGTAGTTGTCTCTCTGCTTGAAATTTTCTTGATCACACTTTCCTTCTTTATTATAAAACCCATATTGTTGATAGTTCAACCTTTTATCCTCAAAGTTGTAAATACAAAAGCTCCCCTATTATTTCACGAACTTGGCATCCTCATGAAGATTAAAGGCATGGTCACCATATAAAGATCTACATTATCAATAGCATTGACATTTTCATGACCTCTAGACAATAAGTGTTTGGTCAATACGTCCATTTGGGACTTGATGTTAGCCATGTCCTGGTCTTACTCCTTTTCTCTCCACATCTGCTCTACTGACATCTCAAAGATGAAACTAGTGTTGTCAGAATCCCTTGTGTAGCATGCCCAAATATTCTTGGAGACATGATCCTGAATTGTAATGATTTCTTGGAATGTCCTGGCCACGAACAATAATCTTCAAGCTGCATCAACAACTAGTTTAGTGACAAAATTGTATGATCTATCAAATACCTCTTTCACATATTCATTTGTCAGGTTGTGGTTTGGAACTGCTTCAATTTTTGTGTAAGACTCTCCCATGTCTCATGTAGTGTTTCTGACAGTTTCTGCTTGTGAGCCTTTATTTTATCCTTGAGTTGCAGCTTCTGAGAGGGTGGAAAGAACATCTCCTAAAGGGATTGTTTTAACTCCCTCTAACATGTGATAGAGTCTTGTGGCAACTAATTAGCCACTTCATTGCCTACCCAGACATTTACAATGGAAACAATGGTAGGTGGATGGCTACTTGAGTCAGCCCGGTGGATCTCCAATGACTTGCATATGGCAATGAAGTTCAAGTATTGATTTGTATCCTCACTAGCTGCTCTGCTATAGAAGCCCTTTAGATTAACAATTTGCAGCACAGTGATTGTGATAGTGAACTTCACCCTGTGAGGTAGTGGAGGCAGTACTATAGCACTAGCAGTCCCACACCACCATCATCATCATCTACTAAATATATAGGCCTTTGATCATGGTTGTGCAATGCTGGCTGATGTGGTGGTGGAGGTATGACTCCCTCATTTAAGATATTTCGCCCATCGTTATCCTAGGGTGGGTTGTCACCCAGTCGATTTTTCTGCACTGTCTTTTCCTAGTTTGCCCAGATTTTTCTAAGTGTTGGACTTAAGTTTTCCCAAACGTATTTTCACCTATACTTAGCCTTATTTCACCCTCATATCACCCCAAAACATTCCTCAATATTTCCCCAAGCACATAGACTCATTTTTAACCCTAAATTCAAGTCCCAAACTCAAGGCCAATCTCAAAGATTTCTTCAAGGATCTCATCCAAGCTTCAAATCTCCATTAAAGTCTTCTTCAAGAACTTCCAAAAGCTAAGGTATATGGTGTTGAACCATTGAGTCCTTCCACCCATGGTGCCTAGACCCTCTTCTAATTAATAATGCATGATTTTAAAGTTGATTTTACATGTGAGTCTTGTATATTGAGAAACTTACTGCACAGTGATTTTAGTTCATGAAAGTATTGTTTTAGCATGTTTTGCCACTGATTTTCTTGCATGATTTCATCTCCAAATTGCATGTTGTTTTACCCCCTTTACACACCCCCAAGGTGCTTGATAAAATGTCTGTTTATGTTTTCTTGAGGAATTGAAGGTTCAAAGCATGAGATATGACATGTATGATGTTTTAATGATGAAATGAGCTTATGGGAATGATATATATGCATGTTTTATATAATTTGTTGTATTAGACCATATCTGGTCCGGGGGGCATAAATGCCCGGACGACCATGTGAGGGGTGAATACCTTGCCACCAGGGTGTCCGAGTGTGAACGACATCAACCATGTGAGGGGTGTAGTACCTTGCCACCAAGGTGTCCAGGCGTGAACAACATGAACCATATGAGGGGTGTAGTACCTTTCCACCAGGCTGTCTGGGTGTGAACGACATCAACCATGCGAGGGGTGTAGTACCTTGCCACCAGGGTATCCGGGTGTGAATGGCATCTCCCATCCAAAGTTGGTACAACTAGCTTGGTCTCATCTACATACATGATATCTTATTTAAGCATGATTTTATCCTAGCATGTTTTACTTATGCATCGATCATACATGTCATATTGCTATACTATGCCTATTGTCTAATGTATGCATTTCGATTATGAAGCTTGTTTATTGTTGCATTGCGTCCCACATACTTAGTACATTCAAATGTACTAACACATACTCTTGCCTATATGATATTACCATGTAGGAACCGGTGCCCGAGTTGATCATCCTCCTCCCCCGCATGGCTAGACAGTGTTATTCCGAAGTTGTTGGTGAGTCCTCTATTTCGAGGACTTCTGTTTACTTCTTTCCCTATTATCTATATTTTAAGATACTATCTTATGTTACATTTGACTATGAGGGTGAGCTTGGTAGCTTGTCTTGGCCCCCGCTCTTTCTATATTTTAGAGGTGTATGTTGGACAAGGTGTATACCTTGACTCTTGACCTTTGTATTCGATGATTATGCAAGTTCCCCCTTAGTCCAGTTGCACTTACTTTTATTTGTATATGTCTTTTGTATGCTTTCCGCAACCAAGGATGTGTGACGATATGCTAAGAGGCTTGTTTGGGGTCCCTTAAAGTTCCCCATTCACCGTGTCATGTCTAGGCCTTAGGCTTGGGGCGTGACAAACTTGGTATCAAAGCACTAGGTTGATAGATCTTGGGAGTCCAACACACTGCACGATTAGAGTCCTATTCATGGTTGTGAAGCGCGCCATGACTATGAATAGGAGGCTATGACGCGTTTTAGGAAATGTTTCCCTTCTTCTATGTCCTGAGTCATGCTATAGAGTTGTGATATATAGCCCCCCTAAAAATTGTTCTTTGCTATGCTAGATCATGCCGAATACTAGAGGACGAAATGCCTAAACTCACGAGGAGCAGCCTATCAATGGTGAGCTCCGGGATGCTCTTACGATGCTTGCCCAAGTAGTGGCCAATGAAGTCCAGGGCCCAAGCCCCTCATGCTACTACCCCTGGAGCTAGGGTAAGGGATTTCATGAGGATGAATCCTCCGGTTTTCCATAGGTCAAAGGTGGATGAGGATCCCCAAGATTTATTGATGAAATCTACAAATCTTGTCGATCATGAGTGTTGGGCCAAATGAGAAGGCAGAGTTGGCGGTGTAGTAATTCAAGGGGGTGGCCCAAATTTGATTTGATTAATGGAAAGATGAGAAGGGTAATGGCTACGTGGTGCTTTGGGAGGAATTCAACTTGGCCTTCCTTAATCGATTCTTTCTTCCTGAGCTTAGGGAAGCAAAGTTGGTTGAGTTTATGAACTTGAAGCAAGGTGGTATGAGTTTGAGGGAGTATTCCCTAAATTTAACTAACTCTCAAAGTATGCTCTTCACTTGGTGGCTAATTCTAGGTTGAGGATGAACAAGTTTGTTATGGGGGTCTCCGATTTGGTAAGTGAAGAGTGCCGATCCGCAATGCTTATTAGTGACATAGACTTGTCTCGGTTGATGACATATCCCGAGCAAATGGAAGAAGAAAAGTTGAGAAATAGGAGGGGCTATGAGGCCAAGAGAGCTCATTTTGAGGGTGGGTTTCGAAAGGGTGCTAGATATCAACAAGGCCAAAGGTCTCCCATGCTACTAATGGGGGTTTGCCAATGACGTCCCTAGGCCTCAAGGTGTGGGTGCAATGGTTCCCAATGATGTGTGCCTAAGTGTAGAAGGTATCATCGGGGCCCCTTTTTAAAGTGTTCCAATGCATGTTTTGGTTGTGGGGAGCTTGGTCACTAGAGGATGGATTGTTCAAGGAACCGTGGCATAGTTCGAGGTGCAAATGCGGTCCCATTGGGTAGAGGTGGTCCTCAAGGTGATGCCACGAGGCACAACAACTTTTATGATCTACATGGGAGGCAAATGGGTTGGTGAAGTCCCCTATGTTGTTATTGGTATGTTGAAAATTTTTATCTTGATGTATATGCTTTGACTCATCCGGGTGCCACCCTTTTCTTTGTTACCCCCTTTGTTGCTAAAAAGTTCCATGTTGAGTTGGAGTCATTGCATCAGTCATATGAAGTGTCTACTCCTATTGGTGCATCTATTGTTGCTAGGAGGGTGTATAGAAATTGTCTGGTTTGTATCTTGCATAAAATCTTACCTTGTGATCTTGTTGAATTAGATATGGTTGATTTTGATGTTATTCTTGGGATGGATTGGTAGCATGCATACTATGTTTCTATTGATTGTAGAACCCGTAGAGTCAAGTTTCAATTTCCAAATGAACCCGTCCTTGTGTGGGAAAGTCATGATGTAGTAGCGAGGGGTAGGTTCACTCATGCATTAAAAGCCCATAGGTTGATTGCCAAGGGGTGTTTGTTTCATTTAGTGAGAGTGAAAGATGTGGAGTCCAGAGTCCCTTTTATTGAGTCGGTTTCGGTTGTAAATGCGTTTCTTGATGTCTTCCCAAATGACCTTCCTGGTGTCCCTCCCGAAAGGGAGATAGATTTTGATATAGATCTCCTTCCCGACACCAACCTATCTCCATTCCCCCTTACCATATGGCCCCGGTGTAGTGGAAGGAGTTAAAGGAACAATTGAAGGATTTGTTATAGAAGTGATTTATTAGACATAGCCAATCCCCTTGGGGTGCACCGGTGTTGTTTGTAAAGAAGAAAGATGGGTCGCTTAGAATGTGTATTGACTACCAGCAACTTAATAGGGTCACTGTAAAGAGAAGATATCCTCTTCCAAGGATTGATGACTTGTTTGACCAATGTAAGGGGCTAGCTTTTTCTCTAAGATTGATCTTCGATCTGGGTACCATCAAGTGAGGGCGGGGGAGTGTGATATTCCTAAAATGGCCTTTCAGACTAGATATGGGCATTATGAATTTGTGGTGATGTCCTTTGGGCTGAGTAATGCACCGACCATCTTCATGGACCTAATGAATAGGGTCTTCAAGCCCTACCTTGATTCCTTTGTTGTGATTTTCATTGATGATATATTGATCTACTTAGATAGTAGGGAGGAGTATGGGCCATTTGAGGTTTGTGTTGCAAAGATTGAGGGAGGAGAGATTATTTGTTAAATATGATAAGTATGAATTTTGGTTGAAGGAGGTTGCATTCTTGGGTCATGTAGTATCGGGGGATGGTATAAAAGTGAATCCTAAGAAGATTGATTTGATTAGGAATTGGCCCAGACCATTGATCCCGTCGAACATTAGTAGTTTCTTGGGCCTTGCGGGTTACTATAGAAGGTTTGTGAATGGGTTCTCGTCCATTGCTTCTCATATGACAAAATTGACTCAAAAGAAGGTTAAGTTTGTGTGGACCGATGAATGTGAGAAAAGTTTCCAAACATTGAAAGATAAACTTGTGTTCGCTCCTAATTGTTACTTCCAGATGGGTTTGAGGGATTTGTTGTGTATTGTGATGCATCTAGAGTTGGTTTGGGTTGTGTACTAATGCACAAGTCATAACTTATGCTTCTAGGCAACTCAAAGTGCATGAAAAGAACTACCCTACCCATGATCTTAGATTGGCTGTCGTGGTGTTTGCATTAAAGATTTGGCATCATTATTTGTATGAGGTGCATGTTGATGACTTCACCGATCATAAGATCCTTCAATTTGTCTTCACTCAAGAAGAACTTTACTTATGACAAAGAAGGTAGTCGGAACTCTTTAAAGACTATGACATGAGTGTGAGTCAGATGTCCATGGGTGGCCTAGCTCATATGGATGGTGGTGAAAGGGAGACTGCTAGGGAGGCGCATAGGTTGGCTAGATTAGGGATGAGGTTCGAAGATGTGGATAATGTTGTTGTTGTTGTTAATGGTTCTAAATTTTCTTTAGTTGATGAGGTGATAGCAAAACAAGATCTAGACCCCTTCTTGCTTGAGTTGAAGGCCTTGATGAGAGAAGGCAAGATAGAGGTTTTCTCCCAAGGGGCAGATGGGGCCCTTAGATACCAAGGTAGGTTATGTGTTCCATGTGTTGATGGTTAGAGGGAGAGAATTCTTGATGAAGCCCATACTTCCTCTTATTCTATCCACCCCGGTTCCACCAAAATGTATAAGACTTGAGGGATGTGTATTGGTGGGGAGGCATGAAGAGGGACATTGCCATATTTGTTTCTGGTTGCCATAGTTGCCAACAAGTCAAAGCTGAACATCAAAGGCCGGGTGGCCTAACCCAATACATAGAGATTCCTGCTTGGAAGTGGGAGGTAGTTAATATGGATTTCGTAGTTGGGTTGCCTAAGACTAGGAAAGGTTTTGATTTCCATATGGGTTGTGGTTGATAGGATGATAAAATCGATTCACTTTCTACTGATCAAGACTAAATATGGGGCTTAAGACTATGCAAGGTTGTACATCCACGGGTTGGTAAGGTTCTATGGGGTTTCCTTATCCATTATATCGGATTGTGGTGCACAATTTACTTCACACTTTTGGAGACCTTTACAAAGGGGTCTTGGAACCAAAGTTCACCTTAGTACGACCTTCCACCCTCAAACGGATGGCCAAGCCAAGATGACAATTCAAACACTTGAGGATATGATTAGGTCTGATGTATTGGAGCTTAAAGGTAGTTGGGATGACCATCTTTCATTGATTGAGTTTGCCTACACAATAGCTACCACTCTAGCATCGGTATGGCTCCTTTTGAGGCTCTTTATGGGAGACGTTGTAGATCACCGGTGGGTTGGTTTGATGTTGGAGAGGTGGCTTTGTTGGGGCCGGATCTAGTTATGGATGCTCTTGAGAAGGTTAAGATGATTAGGAAAAGATTGAGGACAGCCCAAACTTGTCAAAAATCCTACACCGATGTGAGAAGAAGAGACTTAGAATTCCCAGTGGGTGTTTGGATTTATTCGAAGGTTTCTCCAATGAAAGGTGTGGTCCAAGGCAAAAAGGGGAAATTGAGTCCTAGATATGTTGGTCCTTATGTGGTGATAAAGAGAGTTTGTAAGCACCTTATGAGTTCAGGTTGCCTAGTGAGATGAATTTGGTCCATCCGGTGTTTCATGTCTCTATGTTGAGGAAATGTGTTGGTGACCCTAATACTATTGTGCCACTTGATATTATGGGTGTTGTTGAGGATAACTCGACTTATGAGGAGGTTCCAGTTCAAATCTTGGATAGGGTAAAGCGATTGAGGAACAAAGAGGTGGAATCCGTTAAGGTCCTTTGGAGGAACTAACAAGTCGAAAGTGCTACTTGGGAGGCCAAAGCGGACATGCAAAAGCCATACCCTTATCTCTTCCACTCCAATCAAGCCTAAGGTACTAATTTTAAGTCCCCTACGTGCTATCAAGGTCAAAGCGGACCTGCAAAATCGGTACCCTTATCTCTTCCACACCACTCAAGCCTAAGGTACTAATTTTAAGTCCCCTATGTGCTATCAAGTCTTATATTTCAGCCCTATATCATTCATGTGCATTCATGTTTAAGTTGGTAATTTATGATGATTTCACACTTATAATGGGATTTTGAAAGTGATGTTTTAAACGTAATATTGCATTAATGTTGATTCTTGTCTTGTACATATATTCTACATTCGAGGACGAATGTTCCCAAGTGGAGATATTGAAATAACCCCAAAAAGTTCCAAAAAATGCGCCTTGGAAGTTACTGGAAACTTTTTTTCCATATATCTAAAAACCCATTTGGAATTTTGAAAATCCGACTTCATATTCTTGTTCACGAGGTCCAAATTAGGGAGTGTCTAACCTCGATTTTAAAGCAAAGGCATCGAATTATGAAATTTGCACTCAGTTCGTGATCTCTCCGCGACGCAGAGAGGCGGTTTTCCTGCACTGTCTTTTCCTAATTCGCCCAGATTTTTCTAAGTGTTGGACTTAAGTTTTCCCAAACATATTTTCACCTATACTTAGCCTTATTTCACCCTTACATAACCCCAAAACATTTCCCAAACACTTAGACTCATTTCTAACCCTAAATTCAAGTCCCAAACTCAAGGTCAATCTCAAGGATTTCTCCAAGGATCTCACCCAAGCTTCAAATCTTCATTAAAGTCTTCTTCAAGAACTTCACAAAAGCTAAGGTATGTGGTATTGAACCATTGGGTCCTTCCACCCATGGTGC
>JAOTQR010143485.1:0-20207 GCA_025774065.1 Solanum ossicruentum | reverse complement strand
ATTTGGTTAAAGTTGGAACAGGTTTGGAACTGTAGACATGGAAATGTAGAAAAGAGACGTATTGTTATGCCACCTATTTTGTATGTTGCATGGAATTGTTATGTGTTGTAGTTTTTATGATGTTGTAAGACTATTATAGGACTAAAATAGGCTACACATAATATGTATATGAGAATGTGTATCCGAAAATATGAGTAGGGGCAGAAAGGTTGAAAGAATACACTCGGGCTTATAATTATCCGCTTGCTACCGATATGTTATTTTTTTATAAGATTCAGCTGCCATGATGTATCTATTGGCTCATAATGCTAGTTTTATCACCTACTATGTTGTAGATAAATAATTGGAGGAAGGGAAGGTTATCTCGAGGTAATAGCAAGGTCGTACAGTGAGGTATGTAAAGCTACTTGATTTCGTATTATTTGGCATGAAACATAGAGCCCTCCTTAGCACATAAAGGCACATACCAACTATGACATGACTATTAACCGTGTCTCACTTTTTCACATGTTCATACGCTCCCATACATAGTCACTTTCAAGTCTGCATACATACTTGGATACAAAGATACACGAGTTCGTTTTACTAAATAAGATTCATGTGTTGTTCTACCTCCTATGCATTTCATTATTTGTGTAACTTACTCCTTCCATTATGGTGTTGTCTTTTGTGACTATTTATGTGTCATATGTTGTACCTGTAGAGCTATAACTCCAATATTACGACCATCGAAAGAATTATCTCAAAGGTAATTGAAAGATAAAGTAAAGTATATTGCTTATTGATGGGTGGTAACCCGAGGGGAGGAAGAATCACCTAGCCAGGGTCGATCCTATCATAGGGGGTAGCCCAAGGGATTAAAGAAAAAGCATAGCCAGGGCTGATCCCGATATCGATTTACCACTGATCAGCTGGTCATTTGTATTGCTTGTTGGGCACACATTATACAGTAAAGGCAAAGTAATAAAAAGAACATAAAATAGACGATCCCATAGTAAAACTACAGGTGCTCTCTTATCCAACACTAGTGCGTAGTTTTGTTTGAGTTGTTACTTCATATATAGTATTTCCTACCTTATATATTCAGTTCATTATCTCATACTGACATCCCTTACAAGGGACCTGCATTTCATGTTGCAGGTACAGGTGCTAGTAGATCTCCCATGTAGGAGTATAGGATATCCAACTTTTGTTACCAAGCTCTAGGTTGCTTCGGAGCTTTGTGCGTCTAGAGCTTATATTTTTGTACTATATATTTAGTCGAGCCAGGGCCTGTCCCTACCTATATCAGATACTTTTCCTTATCTAGAAGCCTTGTAGACTATATAAATTAAGGTGTATTCATGTCTCCTACTTTAGACACCGTGGCCCCAACAGCCTAGCCATATGCATTTCTTTTTAGCTTGTTATTGTTGTTTACTTTCTTAAAGGCTTGTTGAATGTAGAAACCCGTTATAATATGTATGGAAAGCGTATAGATACAAGTTAGTTCTCCTAGGTCCTATTAGGAATGGTTCCCAGTCCGCCTTAATGGGAGTTTGGGCGTGGCAACCTTGGGGTGCTTCAGTATTATTTGTGAAAAGGAAGGATAGGTTCCTTAGAATGTGTATTGACTATCAGTAACACAATAGTGTCACCATCAAGAATAGGTATCCTCTTCCAAAGATTGATGATTTGTTTGACCAATTGCAAGGAGCTAGCCATTTCTCTAAGATTGATCTTCGGTCCGGGTATCATCACGTGAAGGTAAGGGAGTGTGACATTCCCAAGATGGCCTTCCAGACTAACTATGGGCATTTTGAGTTTGTTGTGATGTCATTTTGGTTAACTAAGGCATTGACCATCTTCATGGACCTAATGAATAGGGTCTTCAAACCCTACCTTGATTCTTTTATTGTGGTCTTCATAAATTCTCATACTAAGGAAGAGCATAGGGCTTATTTGAGGGTGGTGTTTTGAAGATATAGGGAGGAGAAATTGTATGCTAAATATGAAAAGTATGAATTTTGGTTGAGGAAGGTTGCCTTCCTAGGACATATGGTGTTGGGGAATGGTATTAAGGTGGATCCAAAGATGACCCATTGACCCTATCGGATATTAGGAGATTCTTGGGCCTATCCGGCTACTGTTGGAGGGTCATGAGTGGGTTCTCTTTTATTACTTCCCCGATGAAAAAATTAACTCAAAAGAAGGTTAAGTTTGTGTTGATCGATGAACGTGAGAGGAGCTTCAAAACCTTGAAATATAAGCATGTGTCTTCTCCTATATTATTACTAACTGATGGGCATGAGGAATTTGTTGTCTATTGTGTGCTTCCCAGGTTGGTTGGGGTTGTGTGTTGATGCAAAATGGTAAGGTGGTAGCATATTCTTCTAGACAACTCAAAGTGTAGAAAGGAAACTATCCTTCCCATGATCTTGAATTAGTCGCCGTTGTGTTTGCACTAAAGATTTGGCGTCAATACTTGTATAGGGTGTTTGTTGATGTGTTCACTGATCATAAGTGCCTCCAATGTGCCTTCACTCAAAAGGATCTCAACTTGAGACAATGTAGATGGTTAGAACTTCTTAAGGACCTTGATATGAGTGCGCATTATCATTCGAGTAAGGCAAATATGGTGGCAGATACGTTGAGTAGGTGTCCATGGGTAGCCTTGTACATGTTGATGGAGGTGATAACGAAAATGCTAGGGAGGTGCATCGGTTGGCTAGGTTGGAGGTTTGATTATAGGAGGTTGGTAGTGGTGATGTTGTAGTTCTTGATGGTTCTAAGTCTTCTTTGGTTGATGAGGTGATGGAAAAATGAGACCTTGATCCCTTCTTCTTAGAATTGAAGGACTTGGTGAAAGAGTTCAAGGTGGAGGTTTTCTCCTATGGGGGAGATGGTGCCCTTAGGTACCAAGGCAGGTTATGTGTACTGTGTATCGACAGGTCAATAGAAAAGATCCTTGATGAGGCCCATAACTCTTCTTTATCATATCCACCCTGGTTTCAACAAAACGTATAGAGACCTGAGACTTTTCCCATTAGTCCATAATGATCGGACATGTGTATTGGTGGGGAGGAATGAAGAGGGACATTGACAAAGTAATTTCCTATTGTCATAAATATCAACAAGTCAAAGCCAAATATCAAAGGTCGGGTGGCCTAACCCAAGACATTGATGTTCGAACTTGGAAGTGGGAAGAGATAAACATGGATTTTGTGGTTGGGTTGCCCAAAGCTAGAAAGGGTTTTGATTACATTTGGGTTGTGGTTGATAGGACGACAAAATTGACTCACTTTCTACAAGTTAAGACCATATATAGGGCTGAAGATTATGCAAGGTTGTACATTCATGGCTTGGTAAGGTTGCATGGGGTTCCTTTTTCCATCATATCGGACCATGGCATACAATTTACTTCACATTTTTTGAGATCTTTCCAAAGGGGGCTTGGTACAAGAGCTAAGATTTCTATGACCTTTAACTTTCAAATGGATGGCCAAGCCAAGAGGACCATCCAAACCCTTGCAGATATGCTTAGGGCATGTGCATTGGAGCTTAAAATTAGTTGGGATGACCATCTTTCGTTGATTAAGTTTGCCTACAACAATACCTATCATTCTAGTATTGGTATGGCTCCTTTTGAGGCTCACTATGGGAGACATTGTACATCCCCGGTTAGTTGGTTTGAGGTTTGTGAGGTTTCTTTGTAAGGACCAGGTCTAGCTATAGAGGCTCTTGAGAAGGTTGTGATGATTAGAGAAATGTTGATGATGGCCCAAAGTCATCAAAAATCACATGCCAATATGGGAAAAAGAGACCTTGAATTCAAAGTTGGTAACTGGGTCTACCTAAAGGTTTCACTAATGAAGGGTGTGGTTCACTTTGGAAAGAAGAGCAAGTTGATCCCAAGATATGTTGGTCCTTTTGATGTCACGAGAAGGGTTGGCATGGTAGCTTATGAGTTGAGGTTGCCTAGTTAGATGAAATTGGTTCATATGGTGTTCCATGTGTCCATGTTGAGGAAATGTATGGATGATCCCAATGCCATCATGCCTCTTGATGTTGTGGGTGTTTTTGAGGACAATTTGACTTGTGAAGAGGTTCTGGTTCAATTATTTTATCAACAAGTAAAGATGATGAGAAACAAAGAGGTGTCTTCCGTTAAGGTCATTTGGAGGAATCAACAAGTTGAGAGTGCTACTTGGGAGACCGAAGTGGACATGCAAAAGCAATATCCTCATCTTTTCCACTCCATTCAAGGCTAAGGTATTGATATAAGTCCTTCATTTAATCCCAACTCTTAAGTTCAACCCCATATCGTTGCATATGTTCATGTATAAATTGACAAGTTCATGATGATTTTATACTTATGATGAAGTTCTAGAAATGATGTTTAAGTGCATTGTTGCATCTCAATGTGGGCTGAAATGATCATGTTTGTGTCTCTCATATACAATTCTTTAACATTCAGGGAAGAATGTTCCCAAGGGGGATATATTGAAATGACCCTAAAAAGTGTCCGAAAATGTGCCTTGGAAGTGCCCGGAATCCTAATTTCCATATATCTCAAAATACGTGTGTGATGTCAAAAATGAAACTTCATATTCTTATTTAGGGGATCAGGTAGAGTGGGAAATGGGTCTAACCCTGATTTTTGAGCAAACAATTAGAAATTTCAAATTTCCAAAATTTTGATTTCCATAATTGATTCGCGCCAGTGCCGTGATGTGCAGCCATTGTGGACCAGTGTAAATTTGTCCTTTGCGATAGTTACACATCGCACATCGCACAAGGACCATTGTAAATTCATCCTAGTTATTTTTCTTGTGGTCCAAGAATTTTAAGTCTTGGGCCTAAGTGTCCCCAAACGTGAATATACCTATACTAACGAATTTTCACCTTCATATCATTCTCAACATTACCCAATACTTACCATAACACAAATAATATTTCATTCCTTAATTCAAGTCTCAAACTCTCACCATATTTCAAGGTTCTCACTCAAGCTTCAAGTCTCTATCTCTAATCTTCACCAAGTTAATCTCCAAAGCTAAGGTATGTGGGTTTCTTTCATAGGTTCCTTTCTCTCATGATAACCATGTTCTCCTTACTCAAAATTGCATGGGTCTTATCTATTATGATAATCACTGTACACTATGTTAGGGTTCATGAAATTGTGATTATTATACCATATTTGAACTATGAATCTATTATAAGATTTGATTAAGGGTGTTGATGTATATTGCTTAAGGGTGTTACCAAGTATCTATTGAAGGTTTTATATTGAACTTTCTAGCATGATTTCGTTCTTAATTGCATGGTCTTACACTAGCATTACACATCCTCTTAGTGTTTGATAAAATGCCTGGTTATGGATTCTTGAGAAAATGAAGGTCCAATGTATGACTATAAGTTAAATGACTATATGATGATGTTGAAATGAAAATAGAAAGGAATGTATGTGTATGATAGTGAGAGGAGTGTGTGTGTGTGTGTGTATATATGATATAACTCCATAGAACGTAGGGGATGACCAAGCCTAGCTCAAGGGATTGCAGGCCCGAGTAACCTATCGAGGGGCACCTAGCATGGGGGGTGTTAGGCTTGGGTAGCCTTGTTGGGGGTTGGTACCCATCAACCGTGATAGAGGGTTTGTACTCTGTCAACCTTGATGGGGGGTTTAATACTCCATCAACCTCGGTAGGGAGTTTGTACTCCATCAAACTCATGAAGGGGTTTGTACCTCATAAGCGTACCCAAAGGAGTGGTAGGCCTTGGCTTGCACTAAAATGGTAATTCCTTATGCTTGTATTATGGTTTATATAAGCATGATTTTTACTTCAAGTATCATTCGTACATGTCATATTGCAAGTATGCCATTAATCGCTTATGATTATGCATTTTGCCTCTGATGTCTACCTTTTATTGTTTTGCATCCTACATACTTAGTACATTCATACATACTAACGCATACTCTTTGCCTATATGATGTCACCATGTAGGAATCGGTGTACTGATTGACCATCCTCCTCCATGTGGCATGTACGACTTCTATCAAACTTGTTTTGAGTTTCCATTCCGGGGATATTACTTATGATATATTGCTATGTGTTAGGGCTTTCTCTCTTTGACTTATGTATTGACTATGAGGGTGAGGCCGATTCCTTTTCTTAGCCCTCGCTCTTATCAATGTAGTATAGGTGTTGTTAGACATGTCATCTATCTATGCTATGAGCTTGACTCTATTGACTTTTAATGTTTATGATATGGGAGTTAATCCTTAGTCCCAATTCTGCTTGTTTAAGCTTATCTCTTATTGTCATTCTACTTGATTTAGCGACCAAGAATGTGTAATGATATGCTATGAGGCTTGTTTGGGGTTCCTTCGGGTCCCCATTTGTCGGTCACGTCTATGCCCTAGGATTGGATAGTCACACTCATACTACCATGTTGGGGGATAGATACCTCAATCGCCTTGTCGGGGGGTGGTAAGCCCGTACTATTATGTTGGGGGTAGATACCTCAATTTCCTTATCGGGGGGTGGTAAGCCCATACTACTAATTGAGGGGAAGATGCCTCAATCGCCTTCCAAAAGGGTGGTATGACTTGGATTCTGAAATGACCCCAAAAAGTGCCCAAAAATGTGCCTCAGAATGTTCAAAATTTAAAATTTCATATAACTCAAAATCCATTTGCCATTTGAAAAATCCAACATCATATTCTTGTTTAGGGGGGTCAAAATTAGGTGAAGAAGGGTCTAACCCTGATTTAAGAGCGAAAGATTAGCAATTATAAAATTACATGGTGCAATTTCAAGTGAAGGAAGCAACCGCCTCTACTCATTTTGGGGACTGTTTTTTAGTTCCGTCCAAGACTTCTAAGTGTTGGGCCTAAGTGTTCCCAAACGTGTTTTTACCTATATACCGCCAAACTTCACCCTCATATTACCCAAAACATTCCCCAATATTTACTCAAACACATAGCCATAATTTCACTCCAAAAATTCAATTCCCAAACCCTCATCCCAAGCTAAAGTTCTCCTTCAAGCTTCATATATCCATCTCCAATCTTCACCAAGTTTATCTCTAAGATAAGGTATATGGGTTTTAGCCATTAGGTCCTTCCACCCATGGTGCCCTAACCTCCTTTTACTCAAATTGCATGATTTAAAGTTGATTTACAAATGGGACTTGCTTATTCAGAAATTCACTCCACACTATGCTAAAGCTAAGAGAAATTGTGATTGTTTTGCTATGTTTGGAGATATAAATATTTGATCAATTGTAAGATTTGAGGAGGGGTTTTGTTGTGTGTTGCTTGAGGGTGTTGCAAGGTGTTGATTGATGGTTTTACAATGGATTTTCTTACATGATTTCATCTCTATATTTCATGGGTTTATACTAGCATTAACCCTCTAAGTGTTTGATAAAATGTCCGGATATGGTTTCTTAAGGAGTTGAAGGTCCAAAGCATGAGATATGATATGAATGACTATCTGTTGATGAATGACCATACCCGATCGGGGGGGTATAAGAGCCCGGGTAACCAAGGTGGGGGTTTGTACTCATCAACCATGTGAGGGTTTTGTACCACACAACCAAAAAGGGGTTTGTACCTTGAATAGCTAGCTTGGTCTCTTCTACACTTATGATATCCTATATGAACATGAGTTACTTAAGCATGTTTTACTTAAGCATTGATCATAGATGTCATATTGTTATATTATGCCTATTACTTAATACTATGAATTTTGATTATGATGCCTATCTATTGTTGCATTGAATTCTACATACTTAGTACATTCAAACGTACTAACGCACACTCTTGCATACATGATATCACCATGTAGGAGCCGGAACCCAAGTTTATTATCTTTCTCCATGTAGCTAGTTTGGTGCTACTCAAGCTAGATGGTAAGTCTTTCATTTCGGGGACATTAGTCTATGCTATCTTGTTATGTATTGAGACACTCTTCTTTATATTCTATTTGACTATGAGGGAGAGCTCGATTGCTTTTTCTTGGCCCCCGCTGTAATCCATGTAGTAGAGGTGGTTGTTAGACATGTTATGTATCTATGATATGAGTTTGATTCTTGTCCCTTAACTATGACATTGTGCAAGCTTTTCCCTTATCCCCTTCTCCCCTACTCTTGTTCTTTAATGTTTTTATATGATTCTATGACCAATGATGTGTAATGACAAGTTAAAAGGCTTATTAGGGGTTCCTTCGGGTTTCCCATTCACCGTGTCATATCTAGGCTATAAGATTTGGTCGTGACAAACATGGTATCAAAGCACCAGGTTTTTAGATCCTTGGAGTCCAAAACACCGCATAGATTAGAGTCTTATTCAAAGTTGCAAATCATTCCTTGACTATGAGTAGGAGGCTATGAGACCTTTTAGGAAATGTTACCCTACTTTATTTTCTAAGTCATTCTATAGAGTTGAAGTTAGTTTTTCCCCCTAACGATTGTTCTTTTTTATGCTACATCATGCAAAACATTAGATGAAGATGGGCCAAAACTCACGAGGAGCAACCTACCAATGGTGAGCTCCAGGATGCTCTCACTATGCTTGCCCATATGGTGGTCAACCAAGTCAATCAAGAGGCCTTAGCCCCTCAGTCTACTACCCTGGGGGCTAGGGTAAAAGACTTCATAAGAATGAATCCTCCAGTATTCTATAGGTAAAAGGTGCATGAAGATCCATAAGCATTCGTTGATGAGGTCTACGAAATCTCGAATATCATGGGTGTTGGACTAAATGAAAAGGTGGAGTTGGCAAAGTACCAACACAAAAGGGTAGCCCAAATATGGTATGATCAATTGTAGGGTTAACATGGAATTGGTAATATGTTGCTTTAGGAGCAGTTCAAATTAGCTTTCCTTAATCGATTTTCCCCTCTTGAGCTTAGGGAAGGAATGTTGGTAAAAGTTTATGAACATGAAACAAGGTTTTATGAGTGCAAGGAAGTATTCCCTCAAGTTTAATAAACTTTTAAAATATGCTCCTCATTTGGTACTGATCCTAGATCTATGATGAACAAGTTCGTGGTAGGGCTCTCTAACTTGGTAAATGAAGAATTCTGGTCTCCGAAGCTAACTAGTGACATGGAATTGTCTCGGATAATAACATATGCCGAGCAAATGGAGGAAGAGAAATTGAGGAAGAGAAGGGGGCATGAGGCCAAGAGGGCCCGATTTAGGGTAAATTCTAAAAGGGTGCAAAATATTATCAAGGCCAAGGGCCTTCTCATGCTACAAATAGGCTGTTTTCCAATGATTTCCCTAGGCATAAAGGTGTTGGTTAGGTAGCTCCTATTGATGTGTGCCCTAAATGTCGAAGGAGCCATGGAGGCCCATTCTTGAAGGTTCTAATGAATGATATGAACGTGGGGACCTTGGTCATAAGAAAATAGACTGTCTAATAAACCATGACAAGGGCGGGGGTGCAAATGCAGTCCCATTGGGTTGAGGTATTCCTCAAGGTGGTGCCCTAAGGCACAATCGAATTTATGCACTACATGCGAGGTAAGGGGTTGGTGAGGTCCCTGACGTTGATGCCAGTATGTAGAAAATCTTTGATTTTGATGTATATACTTTGATTGATCCAGGTGCCACTCTTTCCTTTGTTGCTCCTTCTGTTGCTAAAAAGTTCTATGTTGACCCCGAGTTGTTTCCTTGGTCATATGAAGTGTATACTCCTATTTGCATTTTGTATAAGTTGTTGCCTTGATAATGTTGAATTAGACATGGTAGATTTTTATGTCATTCTTGGGATGGATTAATTCATGCCTACTATGCTTATATTTATTGTAGAACCCGTAGGGTCAAATTTCAATTTCCTAATAAACTAGTCCTTGAGTGGGAAAATCAAGATGAGGTGGTCAATGGTAGATTCATTTCATGCATTAAGGCCTCCAAGTTGATCTCTAAGGGGTATCTTTACTATCTTGTGAGGGTTAAAGATGTGGAGTCCAAAGTCCCTTCCATTGAGTCGATTCTAGTTGTAACTGAGTTTCTTGACGTCTTCCCAATTGACCTTCCTAGTGTCCCTCCCAAAAGGGAGATAGATTTTGTCATAAATCTCCTTCCTGATACTCAGCTCATTTTTATTCCCCCTTATCGTATGGCCCCGGTGGAGTTGAATTAGTTAAAGGAACAATTGAAAGATTTGTTGGAAAAAAGGACTCATTCAGACTTACCAATCCCCTTGGGGTACCTGGTGTTGTTTGTAAAGAAGAAGGATAGGACGTTTAGAATGTGCATTGACTACCGGCAACTCAATAGGGTCACTATCAAGAATAGGTATCCTCTTCCAAGGATTGATGATTTGTTTGACCAATTGCAAGGGGATAGCTTCTTCTCTAAGATCGATCATCCGTTAGGGCATTATAAAGTAAGGGTGAGGGAGTGTGATATTCCCAAGATGGCCTTCCAGATTAGGTATGGGCATTATGAGTGTGTTGAGATATCATTTGGGTTGACCAATGCACGACCATCTTCATGGACTAATGAATAGGGTCTTCAAACCTTACCTTGATTCCTTTGTTATGGTCCTTATTGATGATATTTTGATATATTCACATAGTAGGGAGGAGCATATGGGGCAATTTGAGGGTTGTGTTGCAAAGATTGAGGGAGGAGAAATTGTATGCCAAATATGATAAGTGTAAATTTTTGTTGAAGGAGGTTGCATTCTTGGGTCATATGGTGTCATGGGATGGTAATAAATTGGATCCTAAGAAAATTGATGTGATTAGAAATTATCCTAGACCATTAACTCCATCGGATATTAGGAGCTTCTTGGGCCTAGCGGGCTAATGTAGAAGGTTTGTGAATGGTTTCTCATCCATTGCTTCTCCTATGACAAAATTGACACAAAATAAGTTTAAATTTTTGTGGAAATTTGAGTGTGAGAGGAGCTTCCAAATGTTGAATGCAAGCTTGTGTCCCCTCCTATACTGTTATTACTAGATGGGCTTGAGGGATTTGAGGTGTATTTTGATGCTTCCCGAGTTGGGTTGGGTTGTGTGTTGATGCAAAATGGTAAGGTTATAGCTTATGCTTCTAGACAACTCAAGGTACATGAAAGGAACTACCCCACTCATGATCTAGAGTTAGTCATCATTGTGTTTGCATTAAAGAATTGGTGTCACTACTTCTATAGGGTGCATGTGGATGTGTTTATCGATCATAAAAGCCTCCAATAAGTCTTCAATCAAAAGGATCTCAACTTGAAGCATAAGAGATGGTTAGAACTTCTTAAAGACTATGATATGAGTGTGCAATATCATCCGGGTAACCTAGACCTTTGTGCACTATCATCCAGGTAAGTTAGCCTGTGTTGATGGTGGTAGGGAGATGGCTAGGGAGGGGCATCAATTGGCTAAATTGGGGGTTAGGTTGGAGGAGATTGGCGATGATGGTGTTGTTGTTGTTGAAGGGTCTAGGTCTTCATAGGTTGATTAGGTGATAGCAAACAAAGGATCTTGACACCTCCTTGCTTGAATTGAAGGCCTTGGTGAAAGAGGGTGATGTGTTGTCAAACTACAACACGTTTGTGCCTAAAATAGGAGATTTTATGAGTTGTTAAAGCAACTTTTTAGTGTTTTGATGTGTTTTTATGTTAGTCTTGTAGAAAAGTGAGGTTTGCATGATTTTGAAGAAAAGTTGTAAATTTTGCTGAAGTACAGGCCTTATTAGCCAACCTGCGAGTCGTAGGGTGGTGTCGTTGCAGGAATCAGAGACCAAAAATTAGAAATCTACAAAGTGAAGGTCACTCTTACGAGGACATCCTATGAGTCGTAAGACATACTATGACTCATATAGGTAGACTCGTCGCAAGAATAGGAACAGTCCTGCATGCAATTAACCAATCATAGATATGTTATCTATGGTAATGAGTCAACGAACCATGGGAAATACAATTACTAAATTGTCCCAAAAATTGACTATTTTTTCATATTTTAATTAGTATTTATTTTATGTTTTTTTTTAGTCACAACCCCCCCTCCTATTTAGAGATTGTAGTTGCAGATACTAGGAATGGTTAGTAGTGAAATCTTATAGTCAATCCCTATATTCCCTGTGGATTCGACCCTAACCTTAGTTAGGTTAATTATTGATAGTGACCACTTTCTTATTGGAGAGTGACCATAATAAAAATTTATGGCACTGTTGCCGGGGAATACAACTAAGTTTTGATTTCATTTCATTATTTGTTAATCCTAGTGTTAATTTCTACAGTGTCTTGTATTTTACTTTTTTTGTTTCTTTTTGTTACTAATTCTAGGTACAAATTGGCTATCACTATGACTGAGCAGAAGTTGTACATTGTAACCAATTTGTTGGAAGCTTTATAGAGGCGTGTCCTATTTCATGGGCAAGGGTCCGAGGATCGCAAGATTCTTCTACAGAATTTCAATCAAATGCTGAGGGAGGTCCTTGGAACAAGACATCCTATTTGGGAGGTTATGGCTCTTCAAGATTTCTCCATGACTCTCTAGAATGAAGTTGCAGAATGGTGGTCAATCCTCCCACCTGATGTTTTCTCAAACTGGGGGGATGTATACAGAGTCTTCCTCAGAAATTTCTATAAGGAGTCCAACAAGAAAAAGCTACAAAACAACATCCATAATTTCAAAAGATTGCCAGCAGAACCTTTGGTAGTGTCTTGGGAGAGATACAAGCAATATTTGGCAGCAAATTAGAATCATGGTCTAACTGATGATAAATTGGTAACTAGCTTCTATCGAGCACACTAACTTCTGAACTACAAGGGCAGGCTGACGCATTCTCCAGAGGAGATTGTTGGAAGTTCATAAGGCAACCATTTAATGAGATAAATGGGATTATGGACAAGCTATCCGTAATTGCCCAATTCTACTAACCACTTCAAGGGAAAGCCGGACCAACTACTAGTGCACCTACGGGAGCCTTTAGTATATCCAAAAATTACAATGTGGCAGATTGGACAAAGTTACCCCATCTGTATTTTATCACCGATAAAATGACCTAGATTGAACAAATGCTTGAACAAGTCCAAATCAAGTTGAATGAGCATGATGACATTTGCATGGACATAAGGTTTGATGTCTTCAAATGTAATTACAAAGTGGAACAACAAACTATAGTGATGCAAAGTTTAGGTGATAGGATTGAGCAGCTCGCTGAAAAATTAGATGCAGTTCCAGAGAACAAAGGAAAAGTAGAAGAAGCAGTGATGGATCCTAACAGGAAGTTTTAGTACTCATGAATGATAGAGTTGAGCCACGATGTTAAACAAGACGCTTCTTGGGAGGCAATCCAAGTATGTTGTGTGTTTTGGTTTATTTTTGAGACACTTTATCATATTTAAATTGTTGGATAATAGTTTAATATGTGTTTGAAATAGTTGACACTTGGAACAAGTTGCAACAATTGTTATTTTGGTGTATTTTAAGTGATAGGTTGCAGGAATAAACCAAGAGCTGAAGAATTGATAAATCACTTTGAGACATTTTGTACGAGTAGGCTTACGAGATGTAGAGAAGGTTACGACTCATAGTCATTCCTTGTAGAAAGAAACAATGAGTACCAAAAGTTTTCATTCACACTATGACCCAAACCTAATGATTCGTAGCATCCCCTAGGAGTTGTAAGAGGGGTTCATAGTGCTCAAGTATGAAATCCAAATTGTTCTAAGTGTTAGGTCTACTACGAGACTGGGACTTGCGAGTCGTAAGATGTCATATGACTCATAGTCGGGGTCTCATAAGACTAATTTGTGGAATTTGAAAGGACAAACCATTTTGAATTTTGAGAGATTTGCATCTCTTGGATCTTCATGCCCATTCATGCAGCATCCCCTTTTAGTTCATATGTTCCCCCATCATTCTCTATATTTATTGCATAACCTTTACATTTTCACCCACTAAAACTCCCTAGAAATTGAAGTGTGCAACAAGAACACGACTTATTTTTTCTTCTTCTTATCATTTATTCAGTCATTTGGTTAGTTATTGTGGTTAAAATTGGTTCATCTTTGAATAAGTTCTTGTCTGATGGTTGCATGGATGAATTTTTAGAAGCATAGTCATGTGAAAATAATTGTGACAACAAGAAGAATGGGATATGAAAGTTCTTACTTGTAAAAGGCCGAGTTTTAAGGTATGTCCATGCGTGGTGATTGCAAAAATTGACATAATGATCATGTGCTTTATTGCATACTTTATTCATTATCATATGAAGATCATGTGGGACTGAAATTATGGGTTGAGGGTTGTTACAATTTTACTTTCAAATATGTGATGATTTTGATACCTCTGAAAGAAATTAGAATTTTTAAGGGTTGAATACCTCTTTGTTTTGTTATGACTAGTGATGAAGAATGTGTAGATTTGTTGTATTGTTGTCCATGACTTTGTGTTGTAAACTTTTGTGATTGCTTGAGTAGTTGTTAGTCTTAATGGAAATGTAGGAGACATCTGAGGTTCTTCCTATTTTCTGCTACGAAGACTCACCACAAGTTGTAGTGCTCACTATGAGTCATTGTGACCCCTCGTAGAAGGCAACAGTCATCTAAGGTGCCTTATCATTTTCCATGCTAGAAACACCTACACCTTACAACATCTACTATAAGTCGTAATGGAAACCTCGTGGTCTTAATCTAAATTCTCTAATTGACTCTGAAATGAGCCACGAGCCGAGACTACAACTTGTAGCCAACCTACGAGTCATATCTACACCTCGTAGCTTATTCTGGAATGCTTTTTATTTTATGAGTTGGTTCTATGATGCTGAAGTACAACTCGTAGGTCACCCTACGAGTCATATCTATACTGCAGCCTTGCACCTGGTTCAAGTTGTTTTCATTTTAGTAATTGTAATGTTTTTATATAGTTGTTTCATTTGCTACTTGTTATTTGGAATACAACATCTTGGCACTCATGCTTTAACATGCTTACAGAGAAAATGTCTTCAAGAGGACGACTGGGTGCTATTTCTATTTCAGGTCATCGCCAAAGAGATGAGTTCTCCAAGGAGGAGCAATCAATTGAAAAGATACACGTGCACCCTGACTCAGCGGCAAACATGCCTTTGGCATGAGTACAATCTACTAGAGTACCCATGGAATTGGACAGTCCCTCCAAGTTTGATGAGGAGAGTGAAGAAACTGACTCAGTTGATGATAACACCACATCTAATGCGGATTCTTTTGAGGTGACTCAAACTCATTGAAAAAAGAATGTTCCTCCACAGCCTAAGGATTCGGTGTACGCGATCACCTCCACCGATCCGCAAAACACAAGATGGTGTGTTCCTGGAATGAATGAGAGCTATGATAAGGGACTGGAACTTATGGGTTAAGGGAGGCCAGTGCAAAAATTTCACGAGGAGGCAAGGTTGAAAGACTCAGGGTTGAATGGATGTGCCAATTTTAGATGCTGACATTGACCACCGTGGATTAGGATGGTTATCACAAGTGTTGGGGAAGTACGCTCCTTACTTGGTCCGGGAATTTTATGGTTCATATAATGCTACTGTACGTAGCAACCTTCGAGGCTTATGAAGCCCATTGATGCAGCACGGTTGAGTGAAGTCATGGTCAGGGGTGAGATAGTCAATATCTCAGCGGAGACTACTTGAAGGGTGTTATTCGGGCCGAATTATAGAGTCCCACGCTCCACAGCAAAATATGACCATAGGATGGAAGACATGAGGAAACTAATTAACCAAAATGATGTTGGGCTGAAAACAAAATTATTTAGGTGGATAACAAGCCATGTTTGCGAGGAAGGAGTCAAGCTGATGTGGGTTATCGACCATTCCAAGCATATTGTGAAGGCCCATCTCTTATTTAGGGCAAAGGTCTGGTGGTCTTTTATCCGGATGTGCATTAGGCTGACATTCACAGATAATATGATCGCATTAGAGAGGGTTGTGTTGTTGGTGAGCGTCTTGGCAGGGTATGAAATTTATTAGGCTCGAGTTTTGGCAGAACAGTTCCACGAGTCAGCACTCCAGACTCATCAAACATTGTATTCCCCATTTTGATTCATAGACTCTATAAGGAGGCGGGTGTAATGGTTTCTCTTCACTTGGATCCTCATGTAGAGGCCTTACATGCGATGGATCCCACCAAATCAAGGTTGATGAAAATCCAATTGCCCTACAGAGAGCTATCCCACCTCCTATGCTATATCCATTCTCAGTAGAGTCTCAGATGCCAGGTTACCTCTAACTATCACCGGTACTAGTCTGGCTAGTATAGAGCCTTCGCCAACTGTTGATATCGAGTCTATACTAGCCGGACTAGTACCGGTGATAGTTAGAGGTAACCTGGCATCCGAGACACCATCCTCTAGCACTCCAGCATTAAGAACACCTTCATTATAGGTTGACCCTCTTTTCTCTGCTGTTGCATTTCAGGCTTGACTATGCAAGGTAGTTGTGGTAGAGGGTAGACTACGTGAGTTGTCAAAACGGGTCCGGCCATTGATTGATCAGACTGTTTGAGACTTCAAGGAGAGTATGAAGGCATATTCTTGAGATTTGGTTGATGAGAGAGTCCAAACAGTGGATTCCACGGTCGATGCATTTAAGGCATAAGTTCATAAGAGGCTTGAGGGAGCTAGGCCTTCCAATGCATGAACAGTTACTGAGGAGTTGGCAAAATTTAAGGCTGATTTATTACAGATGTTAGTGGTCCCAATTCTAGCCCCGAAGGGAAAATTGGTAGGAGATGAGGCTTTTGATTAGATCACCAACCATCCAGACACCTGAGGAAAGAGGCCTATAGATAATGATGACCTAGAGCCGACCCTGAAGAAGTTGAGGCAAGAGGAGGAACCCATACCTGAAGAGATGGTGCAAGAGTCACTTTTATTGGAGCTATTCAGAGAGACCAGGAACAGAAAAGCCCACTTGGAGAGGGTACTTCCGGCACTGCAACGGAGGAGGAGAGTCAGCCCAGGACTCCACAGATCAGCTAGAGACCGGTGCTTGATGCATCTTGACGTTTAACTTCTTTTGACCCTAATGCTCATTTTGTTTTGATTGGGTACTTTATTTTCTTTTTAGACAATCTTTTTATTGTACTGATTTTTTGTTGTGTTTAAATTTGTTTATATTGGATGTTATTTTTAGTTCTATTTTGGAGGTTTATTGTTGGTTTTTAATGAATGTATGTATATATTTCTATGTTATTGTGTTTTGTTTTTGTTCTAGTCTTTACTTTGTGGACAAAGTAACATCTTTTGGTAAGGTGATGGATGTTATGGATTAAAGTGAAGTTTGAGTAGCCTCAAGTCTATAACTTCCCCTTTTTTTGATCCCAAGGTTTTCTAGCTGTGCTTCTTTTCCATTGTGGATATTTATTTTCCAGTTGAAACAACATGTTTAGGTAGTGTAGATAATGGGTAAATTCATAGTAGTATCATGTATTGGCATATAAATTATTGTTAGAGTTGTTTTCAATGTTTTGATCAAATATTGGGTACCCTCAAAATCTTTGAGGTTGTGAGTACTGATGCATTCATACATTTTTTATTATCTGGCAATGTTTGGTCAGATATTGTGAAGGTAAGTTGAAACCAAAAACATGACTTGTGAATCTAATCTTGATTGTGGATGTAATTGCCATATGTGCTATGAGCTTATTTTTCTATAGTCATGCATTTTGTATGGACCCAGAACTTGCCTTGTTTCTTTAAAAGTTGGTTTGGTGATGTGGTTGATATGGAAAGGATCTTTAGACTTTGTTCTTTGAGTGAAACCACTTTCAGCCTAAAATAACCCACCAGTTAAGTGAGAGAATCCCTTTTTCCAAATTTTTGAGCTTATCATGTACACATTCTTTCTTGATACCTTGCTAGCTTAACGTTGTCTGATCGAATACCTTTATATTGGCCCTGGTCAATCCTTGGACATGTGAACCTTGATTGAGGCCAAAGGCTTAAGTTGATGGTTGCTACAATAGGTGGCCCTTGTTTGAGGTACAGATACTGTGTACTTCACCTGAGGCTAAAAGCCTAAGTTGAGGGTGACCCTTATTATGCTAAAGTAAAACTGATAAGGTGGTCAGTTCGAAAATCAGTAAAGAAATGAAAAAACGTGAACCAAGTGAAGAAACAGAAGAAAAGTGTTTTTAATTGAGAAAAAGTAGCAATATTGAGTTTGAAATAAAGGAACAACTGAATATGAGAAAGAAAGCACTCAAGAAAAGTTCAAAGAAAGAGCGTAAGGATGGATTGATGAAAAAATTGGTTGGATTATGAAAGCAAAAAGTATTGATAAACATGATTCAAGGATATCTTATAGTCACTACTTGCCCAATGTGCTGCACCAAAGCACCTTGAGACTATATTACAAGCTTATAAGTCCTAAAGTGATCCAACTCCACTCTACCAGTAAGCCAAAAGATGAGTAGAGAGGCAAGCCTATGGTGTTAGTCAGCATGCATTGAATTTCAATTATCAGAATGAGAATGCTTCCTTACTCTCTGAATTCTTAATACTTTTGAGTGAGTATGAGGGACTTCTTTCCTGTGAGGGAATTTGCACTACTTGAGTAGCATATGACTATACCAGTGATTGTAGATAGTTGATTCTCCTTATCTTGTCAACGTTGGATTGTCAGGTCTCTTATAATGTTTTTGTTTGCTCAATAACTTGGCAATCCTCTTTTGAAAGTAATAATTGGGTACCTGAACCAAATGAGTTGTTGTATATAGCTGCTGTGTATTTCTCTTTGTCTACGTAGAATGAGTTATCTCTTGAGGACAAGCAACAATTCTAAGTTAAGGGTGTTGATGTGCTATCAAAATACAACACATTTGGTGCTTGAAAAAATGGATTTTGTGAGTTCTTAAAGCGACTTTTTAATATTTTGATGTATTTAGATGTTAATCTTGCAGAAAAGTTAGGCTGGTATGATTTTGAAGAAAAGTTGCAACTTTGCTGATGTACAGGCCTTACAAGACAACCTACGAGTCGTAGGGTGCTGTTGAACCATGAATCAAACACCAAAACTCAAATATCTTCCAAATAAAGTCACTCTTATGAAGACATCCTATGAGTCGTAAGACACATTACTACTCATATAGGTGAACTCGTAGCAAGAATCAGAGGCCCAAAATATTGGACCAAGAAAACTGAAGACCAAGACTATGAGACAAACATATGAGTCGTAGCTCAAGTAACGACTCATACCTATGGGTTATACCAGTTCAGTCCAAGATGCTAATAACCTGATACGAGACCCCAATTATGACTCATAGGCTAACCTACTAGGCATAACTGCAAAATTTTTCAGATGCCAACTGTCTTTTCTGCATAATATCTAGGGTTGTTTTGTAAATACTATAAATAGATTAAGTTAGGTTTTTGAGGGGTAATTCAATCAATAGACGTTTCTCTATTAAATTATGAAACTTTTTTTAGGATTTTACAGGAGATTATTGTTCTCTTTTGGGAAACCCATTTTGGAGATTACAAATTTCGCCTTGTGCTTATTGTTGATCAATGAAGCTTGTGGGTTTGGAACATATGGTGCCTATCTCCTTCACTGTTATTGCTCAAACTGTCAACTATGTTATTATGTGCATTTTGTGTGTTTTATCTTAGCCATGAGTAGCTAAGCACCCACAACTTAGGGTTTTGTGAACTATGGGTAGTTTACTTGAGATGACCTAGGTTTTATGCATTTCTATGATTGGGGTTTTGCATGTATTATTTATTTTCCTTTGTATCTAATGTTGTTTGGTGGTGGCCAACACCAAACCTCGCCTACTATCACGATCCTAACCATGGAAGTGACGAATAGGAATGGGAATTAAATGATAGGATTTGGTTGATGTGTTCCCATCCAATCGACCAATCCTGACCAAGGGGAGGTTGAATAGGACAATAGGTAACGGTTAGTTAGACGGCATGGTAGCCGACCAAGTGTCATTGTGAAATTTGACCTTCACTTTCACAAGAGCGCTATATGAACCAAAGTTACAATCCTGCATGTGATTCACCGATCATAGTTATGTTATCTAGGGTAATTGAGTCAACGAACTATTGGAAACACAATTCCCAAGTTGTACCCAAAATTGAGTGTTTTCCTATATTTTAATTAGTATTTACTATACATTGTTTTTGAATCACAATGCGCCCTTCCCCCCCCCCCCTCCCAATTTAGAGATTGTAGTTATATATACTAGGAATGGTTTGTAGTGTAATCTTATAGTCAAG
>JAOTQR010143444.1:0-20215 GCA_025774065.1 Solanum ossicruentum | reverse complement strand
TAGTGAGCTAAGGTATAATCTATAAACTCATGGTAGCATACTTCAAATAATGTGAATGTGAAGCACAACTCATCAATCCATATGCCAAGTATTTCACAGCCTTGCCACCTGCCCATGGTCAAGATAATATCAAAATGTCCCAACCTTGCCACCTATCCGTGGTCAAGATAATATCAAAATGCCTCAACCTTACCACTTGAGCGTGGTTAAGGAGTATCACAGTGCCATGTCCTTGCCACCTGCCCTTGGTCAATGGAATATAACGTATGAATCCCACTCTTGTCTCCTGCTTAGGTCAAGGAGGTTGTACCAATGTGGAGCATATTATCCTTGTGTAACACATCATAAAATTACCAAAATACTCCTAAAATGCATCGTGCATAAAACACATCTTTCAAAGCTTCGATGGGTAATCCGAGACTCGATTTGCGATGAGCGGGGGAAATCGAGTTAGAAAATGGTCTCCACCCAACTTAAAACAAGTCGGGACAATTTTGAAATGCCTAATTTTGGGCAGAAACAGTGAGCTTTCCGCGCCCTCTCTATAATGCACCAGGGGCATGGAGAAACACTTAAGTTTTTCTTACTTTTCGATAGGAAATCAACTTTTGCGACAATCCACCAAAAACACAGGTGCGCGCCCCATCCGCGATGCGCACCTATTTCCCAAAATTTTATGTTTTCTTTCTTTTAATTTGGGAAGGATAATTTTGTCCTTTCCAATACATTTTAATATCCCAAACTGGTTTTTAAAGGGTATTTCGTACATAAAGGGTTCAAACCCATAAATTTTTCTAAGTATTTTTTTACGTAAGTCTGAGAGATGAGGAGGAGAGAACTCAAGGGTTTTTCAAGAGACCTTCCAATTTCTTTGAAGAATCTCCATTTAAAGGTATGTAAAGGCTATCCAAAAGCATGGTATTTTCCTTCCATGTGCCAATGTTGAGTTAGAATGAAAAATAAATATCTAGAAGTCTTGAATTATGATTTCTTGAAAGTTCTTAAATATTTACATTAAATTCTTGGGTATTATCTTGAGTTCTTGAATATGTTCTGTAAAATATATTTTCACATCCTAAAAAATGATGATCATGATGCTTAAAGTTTACTATATACTTACATATTTATGTGATTATAACTAAACTCTTATAAATTCTCTCTGTAAAGACCTGAATAATGAACTTAGGGCGATGTCTGGAGCCTTGAATGTCTGAATATGATGTCTGACTGAGTCTGAGTCTTTAGGAGAGTGTGTTAATGACTATGATATCTTAAATTAGTACTGATAGAGTTGAATGAATATATTCCCTTGAATTGGAAAGATAGTCTTGCCCGTAGGGGTTGCGTGATGAGAGTTTCTCGATGGATTGATAGATTTATGGGTATATTGAGTCCTGGGAAGAGTATTAGCACTGAAATGGGTAAGAGTAAGTCCCAATCAGACCAATTAACTATGTGGCCAGTGTAGGATAGGATTGGACTGTGAAGTGGATGCTTCCTTTGTCCCAAAGGAGGACTTGACAGACTTTTGGATCTACTGACAGACTCACCCTTTACCTCGGCAAGGTACTAGATGGATGTGACAACGACATATCTTCGTTGTATCACTAACAGCTCATAGGTAGTGGTTGTCAGTTATAGAAGCTCCTAGACAGATTTCATGATGATAGAAATGTGATATGTGATTTTTTGATGTTGATGGATAGTGAGGTGATAGAGTCTTGTCCTTTATTTGAGGTGAGGCTGAGTGATTGAGGAGTGATGGTTCTATTGTTTCCTTTTTCCTTAGCTCATTTTACATACAGTACATTTCACGTACTAACACCCCTCTGGCGTTGCATCGTTTTATGATGTAGATTAGATAGACCAAGGACTTCAGCAGCCCGATCGTTGAGCTTCAGAGCTAGTAGAATCTTATTTATGGGTGTGTTGTGCACCACACTTCATAAACAGGAGGGTATAGGACTTTACGAAGTTTTACCCTTCTTCTATGCTATGAGATCATGCTATAGAGTTTAACTTGTGAAATCCTATTTTAACTCGTGCGTTTTACTCTCACAGGGAATGCCTCCTAAGAGAACTGCCGCTTAGAGAGATGTCCCAACCCTAGTTGCTGGGAACACCCAACCGAAGGCTATGGCGCAAATTGATACCAGGAGATGGGGATGCCCTGCTAGGACTGCTGAGGTCCCTCAGGCCCCCCCTTCTCAGCCCGAGCCAGCTCCCACTACTAAGGCAGAATTCAGAGGAGCCATGGCCTCACAGGGGAACAACCAAGGTTCTCAGGCTCTTAGTTCTAGATTGCAGGAGCCCTCAGCTATAAATCGACTCAAAGACTTCTTGAGAATGAACCCGCAGTATATACGGGTCGAAAGTGGAGGAGGACCCATAGAATTTTATAGATGAGATGTATAAGATTCTGAGGGCTATACGTGTGGCTAATGTGTGGTACACCCAGTTGGAGGGGAGTAGGGGTGAGGATGCGGAGCCTGCCTCATGGGAGGAGTTTGAAACTGCCTTCCTTGATCACTTCTTTCCTCAAAGTTGAGAGAGGCAGAGGCAGAAAAGTTCGTGAATCTAAAATAGAGAGGGGTAACTGTGAAGGAGTATAGCCTTAAGTTCATCAAACTGTCAAGGTATGCTCCAGAGATGTTGAAAGATATGAGGTAGAGAATGAGGAAGTTTGTGTCTGGTCTGGCCAGACATGTGAAGAAAGTGTGTAAGGCAGCTTTGCTGATTCCTGGTATGGACATCTCCAGACTTACGACGTATGCCCAACAAACAAAGAAAGATAAGAGGAGGGATAGAGAAGAGCATTTGAGCAGATAGGCGAAGTCAGCGGGACATGGGCCTAGACCGCCAGAGACAACATAGATGTGGCAAATCTTATTTTCAGAAGAGATCATCACATCCCGTACCATCTACAGCAAGTGCACTCGTGCAGATAACCAGGTCTGATCAGAAATCTCAGGATTATTGGAATTCCAAGACCTTAGGTGCCCAATCTCAGGCCAACATGACTCAAGGTATAAAGGGATAGCCATCTTGCAGCAAGTACAGTAAGCTTCTTCTGGGTGAGCGTCGTGTTGGCAAAGATGTGTGTTATGCATGTGGTCAGGCTGGTCATTTCAGTTTTGAGTGTCCAAAGAGGAGGCGAAGTGAGAGGAGCGACAAAGCTCAGTCTTTGATAGCACCCCCAGCGGTAACCAGCAGAAGGATACTACTACGGGTACAGAAGGCGGGATGAACCGTCTTTATGTTATCGGTAATCGACAGGAGCAGGAGGTTGCACCAGTTGTTTTCAAGGGTATGCATGAATCTTACTTATGATTGCTATGCACTACTTGATCCGGGTGCCACATGTATGCACTAATTGATCCAGGTGCCACGTTGTCTTTTGTGACCCATTATTTGGCTAGCAAGTTTAGGGTTCTTCGAGAGTGTTTGCATGAACCTTTTTCTGTTTTTTCTCCTTCTGGTCAGTCTATCTTAGTTGAGAGGATTTAAAGGGATTGTGTAGTGTCTATTTATCATAGAGACACCATAGCTGATTTGATAGAGTTAGAGATGGTTGATTTTGATGTAATAATGGGCATGGATTGGTTGCATGCTTGTTATGTTTTTGTTGACTGTAGAACCCAGATTGTTAAATTTTAATTTTCTAATGGGCCTGTCTTAGAATGGAAAGGGAGTTCTATTTCCCCTAAGGGTAAATTCATATCCTATCTTAGAGCTAGAAAGTTGATTACCCAAGGAATGTATTTACCACCTAGAGCGAGTGAAGTCTAATGATATTGAGTCTCTTATTCCCAGGTCAGCATCGATTGTGAATAAGTTTCCTGAGGCACTTCCTGATGATCTTCCCAGAGTTCCTCCTGATAGGGAGATTGACTTTGTGATTGATGTTCTTCCTCGAGACCAAACCTATCTCAATTTTACCCTATAGAATGGCCCCCACAAAATTGTAAGAATTGAAAGAGTAATTTAAGGACTTGTTAGAGAAAGGTTTCATAAGGTGTAGTATCTCACCTTGGGGTGCTCCTATCATATTCATGCATAAGAAAGTTGGGCCTTTGAGGATGTGTATAGACTACCGACAGTTGAACAAGGTTACCATAAAGAATAAGTACCCTCTTCCCAGAATAGATGATCTCTTTGACAAGCTTCAGGGTGCTACTTGTTTCTCTAAGATACACCTTAGGTCGGGTTACCATCAGTTGAAGATGAGGGAAAGTGATATTCTAAAGACAACCTTTAGGAAACGGTATGACCATTTTGAGTTCTTGGTCATGTCCTTCAGGTTGACAAATGCACCTGCAACTTTCATGGATCTGATGAACAGGGTATTCAGGTCATATCGTGATATGTTCATGATCATGTTTATTGATGAAATTCTGGTATACTCGAGGAATAAAGAAGAGTATGCTAATCCATTTAAGTGGTTTTGTAAACACTCAAAAATCATGAGTTGTATGCGAAATTCTCCAAGTGTGAGTTTTGGCTCAAGTCAGTGGCTTTCTTAGGCCAAGTTGTTTCAGGAGATGGTATTCGGGTGGATACGCAGAAGATTGAGGCGGTTAAGAACTGGTTAAGACCAACTTCCCTAACAAAAATAAGAAGTTTCTTGAGTTTGGCCGGGTACTACTACAGATTTGTGGAGTGTTTCTCTTCTTTGCCAGTCCCGTTGACAAAGCTGACTCAGAAGAAGGCCAGGTTTCAGTGGTCTGAGGCATGTGAGGATAGTTTTTTAATAGTTGAAGACTAGATTGACTACAACACCAGTGTTGACCTTGCCAGATGGTACAGGTGACTTCATGATATACTGTGATGTATCCAGAGTGGGATTGGTCTATGTACTTATGCAGAGGGAGAAGGTGATAACTTACACTTCCAGACAGCTTAAAGTTCATGAGAAGAATTATCCGACTTATGACCTTGAGTTGGCAGCAGTGGTGTTCACACTTAAAATCTGGCGTCACTATTTGTATGCGGTGCATGTGGATGTGTTAACTGACCACAAAGGCTTGCAGTACATGTTCAGCCGGAAAGAGCTCATCCTGCGAAATAGAAGATGACTGGAGTTGCTTAAGGATTATGATATGAGCATTCTCTGTCACTCAGGTAAGCCTAACATTGTTGCTTATGCTCTTTGTAGGATGTCCATGGGTAGTACTGCCCATGTGAGGGAGGGGAAGAGATAATTAGCCAAGGAAGTGCATAGGCTGGCACGACTAGGAATGCAACTTGAGGAGAATAACGAAGGCGGGGTTAATGTTCAGAATAGGCCTGCTTCATCCTTAGTGTCTGAGGTGAAAGAAAAGTAAGACCAAGACTCTACCTTACTCTAATAAAAAGAAGCAGTTCACAAGCAGAAAGTGATGATTTTCTCCAAAGGGGGAGATGGGATATTGAGATATCAAGAGAGATTGTGTGTGCCCGATGTTGATGGTGTTCGAGACAAAATTATGGATGAGGCTCATAGCACAAGATATTTCATCCTTCCTAGCTCCACCAAGATGTACCACAGCTTGAGGAAGTCTATTGGTGGAACGGGATGAAGAAAGACATTGCCGAATTTGTTTCTAAGTGTCCCAATGGTCAATAGGTCAAGGTGAACATCAGAAACCATGTGGATTAGCTCAGAACATTGAAATTCCATAGTGGAAGTGGGGGGTGATCAACATGAATTTTGTTACTGGCTTACCAAGATCCAGAAAGCAGCATGATTCAATATGGGTGATTGTTGACAGGATGACTAAATTAGCCCACTTTTTTGTGGTAAAGACAACTTATATGGCTGAGGCATATGCACGACTATATATTTCTGATATTGTGAGGTTGCATGGGGTTCCCTTTTCCATCATCTCAGACAAATGAGCTCAATTCACCTCTCAATTTTGGAGATCTTTCCAGGGTACTAAGGTGAATTTGTGCACTGCTTTTCATCCTCAAATAAATGGGCAAGCAGAGCACACTGTTCAGACCTTAGAGGATATGCTAAGAGCATATGTTATTGACTTCAGGGGAAATTGGTATGATTATCTACCATTGATTGAGTTTGCGTACAATAACACCATCATGTCAGCATCAGATGGCCCCGTATGAGGCATTATACGGGAGGAGATGTAGGTTACAGATTGAATGGTTCGAGGTGGCTAAAGCGAGTTGATTGGGATTAAACTTGTACACCAGTCTATGGAGAAGGTGAAAATCATCAGGGAAAGGTTGAAGATAGCCTAGAGTCACTAGAAGTCATGTACAGACATGAGAAGAAGAGACTTGCTATTTGAGGTAGACGATTGGGTGTACTTGAAGGTGTCACCCATGAAGCGTGTCATGAGATTTGGTAAGAAAGGGTAGCTAAGTCCCCGTTATATCGATCCATACCGGATAGTAAGACGGAATGGGAAAGTCACTTATGAGTTAGATTTTCCTTCCGAGCTAGATGGAGTTTCACCCGGTGTTTCATGTATCTATGCTGAAAAAGTGTTTAAGGGTCCAGCCTTAGCATTTCTGTGGAGAGTACGGGTGTGAAGGATGGCTTGTCATATGAGGAAATTCCAGTCCAGATCCTTGACTGACAAGTTCGTAAGCTGAGGAATAAAGAGATAGCCTCCATTAAAGTCCTATGGAGGAATTAATTTGTGGAGGAAGCTACGTGGGAAGCTGAAGAAGCGATGTAACTCAAATACTCGCATTTGTTCGTGCCAATTGATGATGATATTGAAGGTAAATATTCTTATCCTTAGCATTTTCGAATGATTCTTTTCATTTAGTCAATGCCTTGCTTTATTCCATTCCCGAGTCTAAGACAGAGATAGATAGATGATGGATTGTGAGAGTTCGAGTGTTCCCAAGTGAGCAAAGAGATGAGTTTTGGGGTTATTCATGTTCCGTCCGACCTTTACTCATCATTCAAGGACAAATGATTCCAAGGGAGAGATGATGTAACACCCCATAAAATTATCAAAATGCCCCTAAAATGCATCATTCGCACAATGCGTCTTCTAAAGCTCCAATGGAAAATTGAGACTGGATTTGTAATCAGCGTGGAAAATCGAGTCAGAAAATGGTCTTAATCTGACTTAAAACAAGTCGGGTCAATTTTTGAAATGCCCAATTTTGGGCAGAAATAGTGAGCTTTTTGCGCCCCCTCCACGACGCGCCAGGGGCACGGAGCAACACTTAACATTTTCTTGATTTTCAATGGGAAATTGACTTTCGCAAAAATCCACCAAAAACACTAGTGCGCGCCCTCTTCACAACGCTCACCTGTGTCCCAAAATTTTATGTTTTCTTATTTTAATTCAGGAAGGGCAATTTCATCCTTCCCAATATATTTTGATATCCCAAACTAGTTTTTAAAGGGCATTTCATACATAAATAGTTCAAACCCATAAAATTTTTAAGTATTTTTACGTAAATCTGAGAGAAGAGGAGGAGAGCACTCAAGGGTTTTTCAAGTGACCTTCCAATTTCTTTAAAGGATCTCCATTCTCAGGTATGTAAAGGCTACCCAAAAGCATGGGATTGTCCTTCCATGTGCCAATGTAGAGTTAGAATGAAAAATAACTGTCTAGAAGTCTTAAATTATGATTTCTTGAAAGTTCTTGAATATTTACATTAAATTCTTGGGTATTATCTTGAGTTCTTGAATATATTCTTTAAAATATATTTTCATATTCAAAAATTAATGATCATGATACTTAAAGTTTACTGTATACTTACATATTTATGTGATTGTGATTAAACTCTTATAAAATCTCTCTATAAAGACTTGAATAATGAACATAGATGGATGTCTAGATCTTTGAATGTCTGAATGTGATGTCTGACTGAGTCTGAGTCTTGAGGAGAGTGTGTTGATGACTGTGATAGCTGAAATTAGTACTGATAGAGTTGAATAAATATATTCCCTTGAATTGGAAAGATAGACTTACCTGTAGGGGTTGGGTGATGAGAGTTTCTTGATGGATTGATAGATTTATGAGCATATTGAGTCATGGGAGGAGTATTAGCACCGAAATGGTTAAGAATGAGTCCCACTTATATCCATTAGCTATATGGTCAATGTAATAGAGGATTGAATTGTGAAAGCGGATGTTTTCTTTGTCCCGAAGGAAGACTTGACGGACTTTTGGATCCACTGACAGACTAGCCCTTTACCCCGGTAAGATACTGGAAGAATATGGCAACGACATGTCTTCGTTGTATCATTATCGACTCATAGGTAGTGGCTGTCAGTTATAGAAACTCCCAGACAGGTTTCATGATAATAGAACTCCGAGGTGATGTGATTTTTTGATGTTGATGGATAATGAGGTGATAGAGTCTTGTCATTTATCTGAGGTAAGGCTGAGTGATTGAGGAGTGATGGTTATATTGTTTCCTTTTTCCTTAGCTCATTTTACATACAGTACATTCCACGTATTAACGCCCTTCTAGCGCTACATCATTTTATGACATAGATCCGATAGACCGAGGACATTGGCATCCCAACCGTTAAAGTTCAGAGCTCTCTATTCCAGACAGTGGTGAGTCCTCCCCCGCATTCGGAGGATGTTTATTTTCTTGTTAGGCGGTCTTTTACTTGATTTTGGTAGTCATGGCCTGTCATGGTACCGTCTCAGACTATAGTATAGAGGCTTCATAGACGTAGACGTTGAAGTTGATGTTGGGAGTTATTTCCCTCTCCTTTCTTTATATTCAGATTTTTGTTTGGTATTCTCTTTCTTCTATGATAGATTGATATTGATCGTAGTGGGCCCATAGATAGAATTGTATTACTGTTAATATCTTATTTCTTCCGCTGATAAATTGAATAAATGTAGGCAAATAAGACTAGGTGGTCCGCTTGGGGGCTAGCAATAGTCTCTGAGTGCCAGTCATGTCTAGGGTACCCTCCTAATCCGTGATACCTTGCCTACTATCGGCTCAAGGGATGTCACATGCAAGATACAACAAATATAAATCAATGATGAAATCGAGAAAATGCATGTACATATAGAATGGAATCAAAGTAGGAATACTGATACATAAACCTTATATAATCATATGCACATAAAGAATAATATCAAAAGTCTCAGTTAATGCCCAAACCATCATCATGCTTCGATCATCATAACTATATCAGTAGTAAAGAATATCAATATCATCGGACCTTATTGCCCCAATTATGAGAGAATATCTGTAATACTACACCTTACTCGTCCCAATTATACAAGAATGCCAATCATACCGGACCTTACTCATCCCATTTATACAAGAATATCAATCATACTAGACCTTACTCGTCCCAATTATACATATACATCTCGTAAGTATCTCAACAACCATCAATACCACATATATTACCCAAATAATCTCACAAGTCATGTTATTACATTTTTATCCCAGTTCATCATAATTCACGAGATTTCATCTCAATTCATCAATGGAATCAAAATTACATCGTGATTTGGCTCAATTGGAATCAGAATACAATCAATATCCCATTATATCCACATATTTACTTATGAATATTTCTAGATCTCATACTATCACATAAACATGATCAATAACTCAAATTCAATCTTAAAAGGTTAGTTGAACCTACCTTAATGCCGATACCGCACACAGACAAGCTTTGAATCGACTCAATCCACAAAATTATCCTCAAATTGATCCACCACTATTAACAATAGATACTACACATCAAGAGGAATATTTTGATACTCATATTGGAATACATTAGGCTTGGGGACAAAATGGTCAAATTTAGGGCTAAGATTTGAAATTCTCAAATTTGCAAATTGACTTTAAAATCAAGTTCTACACGAAAAATGAAGTCTATTCGTGAAAATTCCACAAAAATCAAGCTTAAATTGAGCGAGAAATTAACATTTAAAATTTGAAAATAATAGTCTAAAAATCTCCAATTTTGGACATTCAAAATCATGAAATTAAAGACAAAAGATAGAACTTACGGGATATGATTAATATTGTGTTAAAAACACTTATCCAAGTTAAATATCTGAAAGTCTCTAAATCGCCCAAAAAGCTTGATAAATTTGAAAGTGGAGTAAATATTGTGACTTACAGATTTAACATTGTTCAGTTGTAAAAAGTGCTTCGCGAACGCAAGTGAGGTCCCGCGAATGCAGGGGAGGTCCTATGAACACACACATCAACCGAAGAAGGCTAATCAAATGACCTATGCATTCACGGAGATTACACTGGAGGGGGTTACTCACACACACATACACTCCGCAAACTCAGAATGTAACCTCAACCAAATCTTCACAAACATGGAGAAGAAACTTACCTATACTAGATATCAACAAAAACCAACAAGCCAAGTCCAATTATCTACTCGAACTGAACCCTTGAAATTCATCTGGAATCAGAGTTTCACAAACCAAATATGTATCCATACTACAATCAGCAATACAGATTCAGTGAAATCATCAGAAATCAGTGGAATCAATGGAATTTTCAAACCCCGGGAGGGTATCATAGACGTAATCGGCACTCAGAGAATATTGCTAGACCCCAAGCATATCACTTCGTCTCACCACATTCATTCAATCAATAAACTCAAGACAATCAGAGGAAGACTAAGGAAAGTAATGGACTCATCTCATCTAATATCAAAATAATATCAATTAATAAAAGGGCTAGTAGGAAGAGCTAGCTCAACAAGTTTTAACATTAACATTCGACTTTAGTCTATGAAGTCTCTATCATTATCAAGTGGTGCCAATGACAAACCTATGACTACCTCAAAATAAAGGAAAGCTAATCAAATATAACTCTAAAAGCAAGATCAAAATAATGTAATGATTCCTCCGAAGTAGGGGAGACTCACCAATCAGCTGAACGTCTTAGACCCTTAGCGATGCGCCTGTTGACAATACCTAATCCATATATTTGCATCATGAAATGATGCAGTACTGAGTGACATCAGTATGTGGAATGTATGATACTTAAATAGCTGAATGAAATAGAAATAGGTAGAATAATATGGAACAACATCAACTCAAAATGATAACCAATCAAAATGTCAACTATCTATCTAAAACAAGAATAAAGAGTAGACAAGTGACCCATTAACCAACTCAATGAAACTCAACTCAACATCAGAGAACTATCAGTGTGGGACTTATTTGGGAGTTTCTCGGATCTACAACTATCACCTATGAGCCGGTAATAATACAACGAAGCGATGTCATTACGGCATTCGCCCAGTACCTTGCCAGGGTGAAAGGGCATGGCATCTTTCGATTCGTAATAATATCAAGTCATCATTTGGGACTAAGAAAACATCCATTATCATTGTACAATCCTCTCCTATCAGGACTCACTCTTACTCATTTCGATTCTCAATACTCCTCCCAGGACTCAATATGCTTATAAACATCAAACATCATGATTTATCATCATTTAGTCTCTTTTGGACAAAGAACATCAACTCATCTCATCAACCACCAACTTAGTGGATTAAGATCATTCTTTTAAGATTAAGTTCAACCTCTTTAAGACTCTAAGGACATCAATCTCATCAACATCATCATTAACACTCTCAATTCAGGACTGCAACCACAACAACAAGCATATTTATATCATCAAGGCTCTAGACTCATCCCCTGAGCTTGTTCTTGCAATCTTTAACCAAGTAGCATATAAAGTTGTGTAAAATACTTCATAATAAAACATCTATGTAGTAAAATTTAGTTTGTGATGATCATCAATATTAAAATACATGTAAGTAATATAGTTTTTAAGAATTTAATCAAGATAATACTTCAAGAATCATGTATGGGGACTCATGGACTCTCACTCATCTATGACCATCAATGGGGCACACGGGAGAACAATCTCATGTTTTTAATTTATCCTTACATACCTGGAAAATATATATTGCAATTGAAATTTGATGAATACTAGCTTTCTTGGAGAAAATTCTCGGTCTTGGTAGTTTCTTTAGAATGAAAAAACTTGGAAAGACATTGTATGAAGGGCTTCTCCTTGATTCTTGAATTCTTGACTTAGAATTATTAGAGTTCTTGATGAAGAACCCTACATTCTTGAAAAAGAAGAATCAGGAAATCCTTTCTTGGGATTCTTGAATTCATCTTCTTGAAACCCTAGGTTATGATTTAAGATTCTATTAGAGATTCATGAATAGATAAATAAATTTTTGTTGGGTAGAATAAATTTATAAAGAATAACTTACCTTGAGGATGAATCTTGAAAGCTAATCGTAACTTGATGACTTTCTTGATGATTCTTGAGCGTTTATGTTTAGGAGTGAATAGGTGGGTTTTTAATTATGAAAGCTGACATTTTATACGATTTGAGACCTTAAATAGAGTCCTAAAGGTTTTCAAATGAAAGTTCCCTCAGAATAAAAAGAAAAAAAAACATCATCAGCTTGTCCAGTAAGGGTCCACGTTAGGTCCACTACGCGGAGCTATCGCGGACCTTTAAACAGCTCTGCACCCCTTCACTAAAATGATCAACTTTCTACTCTGAAATCTGATTAAGACAAATTTAGATGCTTTGGAAAACTAATCAAATATCTTCGATTTGATATATTATGGTTACTTAGCTTATTATACTATAGGAGATATGGTCATTTGAAGTTGACCCTTCTATCAACTCATATAAAAACTTAGTCGGTAGAAATACTTTGGACTTGGCTTGATGCAAAAGATCCCTTATATTCGTTTATTGAACTTAGGAGGGGTTTTTAAAGGTCTGAAATGCCCCTCACAAAATAGAAAAAATCTTTCTAAGAATTTTCACAGTTCCACGATGCGCTCCGAGCGCGGATCAGTGTATTTTCTTTCCAAAAAATTTTCAAACGAGTTTTTCAATTCTCGTCGAAAATTTTAAAAAAAATATATATGGGTCGGTGCCCAAGGAGCTTCGTGGCTCTAACACATACCCTTGTCTTAGTTTTTGAATCAAAAAATTATTTTTTGATCTGGTTACTCTAAAAATCAAACGAGACTATTTTTCCACTAAATTTTTTATGTTGATTGCGAATCTGGTCTCTAATTTGCTAATGGAGCACAGGAAGATGCATTATGTGCATGTCCCTCCTCTAGTGGTATTTTAGTAATTTTATTGAGTGTTACATTATCTCCTCCTTGGGATCATTCATCCTCGAATGACGAGTGGAGATGGACATCAAGGCATGAATAACAATCGAAAGCCCCTCTCAATACTAAGTCGATCAAATAATTCTTGACATCTCATCAATCTTAACAGTCTCTGTTCAGAATCACGAAAATACACATCAAGAACTTAATTTCTCAACTCGTTAGAGGGCATGATCATCTGCAGTTCATAACTCTCATCAAGGCCTAAGCTATACTACATACTCTTACCAAGCTGAAACCTAACTCAAGGTCACCTTATGTTACCTCGTAAGTTAGTCATAATCCTACAATCTATTTTCCGATAAGGTTCTCATTTTATACCTTAGACATCCTCACCGGCAGGCATGAAGGGGACATCGGAACTTAAGTAATTCAAATCCTTTGAATACCTCGTCAATCAATTTTTCGGACTCAAGAAGAAGGTAATCAACTCTAATCGAGAATGGGACCTGCTCGAGCTCAACTCCCCACCTTAATTGTACTCCCTTTCATAGCACTCTACTATATCAACTTAAGCTTATAGCTCTTATTTAAAGTTTCATCTACTACCTTCTTCTCTTCCATTCAAGCCTACTTCTAAGCCTCAAGGTGCTATTCACAAGATGATCATATTCCTACAAAGTTAATCTTCAATACTCAGCTCTAAACTTCCTCAGGGGCTTTCATTAAAAGACCACTAGTCCTCTTCACTACTTCACTACTCTTCCTCGACCCCTTATTATGAAGTCTTTACTAGTCTATCATCAATGCTTGCATAACAACAACCTCGAATTCAAGCCTATCACTCTAACCATGTCAACTATATCTTAGAATTTTCAAGCCTACTTAGTACTTCTATCTCCACCAATCAATGGGTTCTCACTCAAAGTCACACCAATATACTCTCACCTATCTATTACTCATCATAAGGTTTCATCTCTCTCCTCCTTCCTATCTCTATCCCTACATGATATAAGTTTAACACCAATATCATAATAAAGACACACTTACTCCTCCTCATCTACCCTCACTCTCAGTCTACTACTATCAGCTTCACAATTAGACCTGGAGAAATTTATCATCTCCCCCTTTGATTAAACCCCCAAATTACTATCATTCCATGCAAAATAAGCACGAATACCATCAAAAATTCAAATACTCACATACTTGAATACTCATTCTGAAGAAATTTCGAACATAATATCTAAAGTCTAAACTTTATCTCCAACATCATTATTAGGCATGAATACTATCAAGGACTTGCATACTCAAGTATGTAAAGGCTCAAAAGGAACATCAACTCAAAGATAGGAATTCAACTCTATTATCACAATTCAGGAGCACTTATTCTCTTCCATCACCCATAACTCGTCTACTATCGTCAACACTTCTATCAAGACTGAAAAGATGGATTACTCAAAGGGCTTGAAATGAAAGATCATTAGCACGATTCAATCGATAAATCTTATCTGCGGACACTCGTGATGAAGTATAATCTCTCTCATCTATCAAGACTCATTCCTAATTCATAGAACTATATGTATTGTAAAACTCAGGTTATATCTCCTTCAACATAGGACTGTAAAATCCATTAGGTAAGATCAAAATTAATGAATGAATTCATCGCTTCTCTTTCTTGAACTCAACATGAATGAGAATCAACATGATATGCAGAGTAGGCCATAGGTATGGAAGTCATACACCCAAAAGGAATAGAGTATCACCTCAACTGAAGGGTAAAGATCGTATCAGATGGAAAAGAATTGATATCTCATCTTGATCAGCCCATCACTATTGAAAACAAAAGATCTACTCGGGTTTACCACCTCATCATCTCCCCCTTAGCTCTTAAGGTCCTTTCTCTAAATTTGGGAATTAATTTCCTCTACTAGGCTATAAGCATATACCTTCACACGGTCAAGGCATCACTATCCACAAGAATATCTTAAACTCTTCTATTATGCTATAATCGCATACATATAACTAGTCACTCAGACTCTTTTCAATGATAACACTCTTAGCTCCTTCCTGTCTCTATGGAAATCTCTTTATATTTGTTATTCTTATGGCTTATATAACCACTTTCCACAACTCTTGCAATCTAACCTCCTTTTTTTACCTATAGAATCCCAACTCCTGTGCCCCCTATAAACTTATTTGTATAAGACTTAGACTATCATGGAAAACTCATCATCATTTATCCATAAGCCCCAATCGACTTAGCTACTTGTGATGACAAAGATTACTTACATCATCCTGCTCCACATCAATAACTCAAATATACTATCTAGATTCTTATAGAAGTCATAAAGCTTCACATACCTTTTACACAATCATGGATACATATCTAAGCCTCCTCTAATCTGTTAAATTATTCTCGTCTCACTCGTATTACCTAAGGGGTATCTTGTACCCTGCCCATAGCATCACTTCCTCACAAGTCAACATCTTCTTTTCAAACATACACTATGGCAAGACTCTTAGAGAAAATCTCCAACTAAGGCTATCACTTTCACTATGTTATCTCCTCTTTAACACTACTCCTCAGCATTTCAAGCTTAGGGATTATTGTTGCCATCTACATTGCACACTTCCCTCGTATTATACCAACCTATAACTTCTAGGTAATAATTTACGAATATAGGCCTACTAAAGTCTCATAGCAAATTCTCGATCGACATTCTCTCTTCACAACTCATGTACCATTTACCCATCTAGTATACCTCACTTTATGATCTAGATAAGCTCATTATTGTATGAATATTATGATACTCTCACGTCGAAATCATAATCCTAGTTTAGGTCTATTACCTCTAAAGTACTCTATTTCCCCTATCTATACTTCACCTCCTTAAAAGAATATCAAAATACATAAACAGAGACCTCCTTCTGGTTTTGAGCATACTCTAACACATTCTAACACTAACTCTCTGTTTCTCTATACATCATCATGACAATCATTGGGCACTCACCACTTTTTCATCCAACTTGAATAAATCGGCTCATCACCTTTACTTACCTAATAGGTACATAACTCTAACTACAAGCCTCAATCAACCATCACTCTTGCTATCCCGTCCCTTTCTTTCCATCATTATCCTTCTAACTCTAGGATTATTCAATTCTACTCAGGGTTTATAAGACCTCACACCCCACTCTTAGGTGGTAACAATACACTCTTTAGAGACATAAGTTTCGCTCTCATGAGTAACATCAGAAGCAAGTTTTGAAGAAAAAGAGTCTGGGTACCTCTACAGCTAACTCAAATGCACGATTCATATGAGTAATAGTGCACTCTTTCTAGTCACTCAACTTAGCATATTAGTCAGCTTCTCTCAAGCCTGGTGTAATCTCTTACCATTTTGATTACTTATCACAGAGGATCTCATCTGTAAGAGTGTGAGTATTACTGTCTCTATCACCTCGAGGATGAGAGTGAATATTACTGTCTCTATCACCTCGTGGATGAGACATAGTCGAAAGGTTTTAGAGCATCGCATGAATCATCATAGATGTCATAGGAAATAACTCTATAGCATGATTCAAAATCTGAAAGAAGGGAAACTTTTTCTAATATCCCAAAGCCTCCCTATTATGGATGTAGCACGCTTCATATCAATATCAAGGACTCTACTAGACGCGACTTCATAGACTCCCTAGTACACTTGAACTCTGTGCTCAAATACCAAGTTTGTCATGCCCCGGGAAGGTACCCTAGATGTAACCGGCACTCAGAGACTATTGCTAGTCCCCAAGCGAACCATTTGGCCTTACCACATTCATTCAATCAATAAACTCAAGATTATCAGAGCAAGACTAAGGAAACTAATGAGCACATCTCATCTAGTCTCAGAATAATATCAATAAATAAAAGGACTAGTAGGAAGAGCTAGCTCAACAGGTCTTAAAACATTTGACTCTAGTTTATGAAGCCTCTATCACTATTAAGTGGTGTCAATGACAAACCTATGGCTATCTCAAAGTAAAAGAAAGCTAATCAAATCTAACTCTAAAAGTGAGATGAAAATAATATAATGATCCCTCGGAAGTAGGGGAGACTCACCAATCAGCTGAACATCGTAGACCCTTAATGATGCATTTGTTGATGACCCATAATCCATATATATGCATCATGAAATGATACAACTCTGAGTGGTGTCAATATGTGGAATGTACGCTAAGTAAAATAGCTGAATGAAACAGAAAGAGGAAGAATAATATAGAACAACATCAACTCAAAATGATAACCAATCTAAATATCAATTATCTATCTAAAGCAAGAATAAAGAGTAGAAAAGTGACCCATTAACCAACTCAATGAAACTCAACTCAACATCATAGTACTAGCGGTGTAGGACCTATCTGGGAATTTCTCGGACCTACAACCATCACCTATGAGCCAATAATGATGTAACAAAGCGTGTCATTGCGGCTTCCGCCCAGTACCTTGTTGGGGTGAAATGGCGTGGTATCTATGGATCCATAATAACATCAAGTCCTCTTTTGGGACTAAGGAAAAATTCATTTTCACTGTCCAATCCTCTCCTATGCTGATCACGTAGCTATGAGAGCGAGTGGGACTCAGTCTTACTCATTTTGGTGCTCAGTACTCCTCCCATGAATCAATATGCTCATAAACATCAAACATCAAGTTTTATCATCATTTAGTCTCTTTTGGACAAAGAACATCAACTCATCTCATCAACCATCAACTCAATGGATTAAGAACATTCTTTTAAGATTAAGTTCAATTTCTTTAAAACTCTAAGGACATCAGTCTCATCAACACCATCATCAACACTCTCAATTCAGGACCACAACCACAACAACAAGCACATTTATATCATCAAGGCTCTAACTCATCCCCCAAGCTCATTCTTGCACTCTTTAACCAAGTAGCATATAAAGTTGTGTAAAATACATCATAATAAAACATGTATGCAGTAAAAGTTAGTTTTTGATGATCATCAACATGAAAATACATGTAAGTAATATAGTTTTAAGGAATTTAATCAAGATAATACTTCAAGAATCATATATGGAGACTCATGGACTCTCACTCATCTATGACCATCTATGGGGCACATAGGAGAATAATCTTATGCTTTTAGTTTAGCCTTACATACTTGAAAAGTTGATATTACAATAGAAATTTGATGAATATTAGCTTTCTTGCAGAAAATCCTCGATCTCGGTAGTTCCTTTAGAATGGAAGAACTTGGAAAGACATTGTTTAAAGGGCTTCTCCTTGATTCTTGAATTTTTGACTTAGAATTTTTAGAGTTCTTGATGAAGAATTCTACATTTTTGAAAAAGGAGAATCAAGAAATCCTTTCTTGGGATTCTTGAATTTATTTTCTTGAAACCCCAGGTTATGATTTAAAATTCTATTAGAGATTCATGAATAGATGAAGAAATTTGGGTTTGGTAGATTAATATTTATGAAGAATAACTTAACTTGAGGATGAATCTTGAAAGTTAATTCTAACTTGATGATTTCCATGATGATTCTTGAGCGTTTATGTTCAGGAGTGAATGAAAGGGATTTTAATTATGAAAACTGACGTTTTATGCGGTTTGGTACCAGAAATAGACTCCCGAAGGTTTTAGGATGAAAGTACCCTCAAAATAAAAAGAAAAAACTGTCTTGGCTTGATGCAAAAGATCCCTTATATTCATTTATTGAATTTAGGAGGGGTTGGTAATGGTCTAAAATATCCCTCACGAAATAAAAGAAAATCCGTGAAACAAACTCAAAAAGTACCCGAAAATATTGGAAGTGCCCCTAATCGTAATTTCTATATATCTCAAAATTCATGCGTGATTCAAAAATCCGGCTTCATATTCTTGTTCGGGGGAAAAATTGAGCGGAAATGAGTCTAACCCCGATTTTAGAGTACTCGTAGCAAAATTTGATTTTTCCAAGTTTATGAAAAATAGTGACAATCCGTGTTGGTACCGCGACACGCCTCTATCGCGAACCATTGTTATTTCATGCTACTTTTTTTAATCTCAGTCTAAGGCTTTTGGATCTTGGGTCTAAGTCTTTCCATGTGTGAAAATACCTATAATTAGTCATATTCACCTTCATATCATACAAGACATTCCCCTATACACTCTCAAACACTTAGACAAATATTTCACTCAAAATTCAAGTGTCAAATCTCATTCCGGTTCTTAAGGAAAACACTCAAGCTTCAAGTTCTCATCTCAATCTTCATCAAGGAATTCTCCGAAGCTAAGGTATGTGGGTTTCAACTATTGGGACCTTTCACCCATGGTGCCCAAGCTTCCTTTTTACATAAATCTCATATTTCTAAGTTGATTTACTTGTGGTTCTTACTTACTATGAATTTGACTATAAATTATGTTGGGTTTTCATAAAAGTATGACTGTTTAAGCACGTTTTGAACTATGAATCTATGATCTATCTTGAGATTTGATGAAAGGTTTTGATGTAAATTATATGAGGTACTACCAAGTATTAGTGGGTGTTTTACATTGATTTTTCTTGCATGATTTTATTCTTGAATTGCATGATTTTATATTAGCATTACACACCCACCAAGTGTTTATGTTCGGTTTAGGATTCTTAAACTATTGATGATCCATTGCATGACCTATGACTTGTATGACTTTATGATGATGAAAGATGGAATATATGTTAATTTTATGAACAGTATCTATAGTATTGCAAGTTGACCACACCTTGTTGAGGGGTGTTTTGCCTCAACCACTATGATGGAGGGTGTGAAGTCCATCAACCATATTGAGGGGTTGATACCTTGACCACTATGATGGAGGGTGTGATGTCCATTAACCATATTAAGTGGTTGATATCTTGATCACTATGATGGAGGGTGTGAGGTCCATTAACCATTGTAACAGCCCGGCCCCACACGTGCATATATTGTCCGCTTTGGCCACCCATACGGTCGTACGGTTTTGTTTCTCCCAGGTTTCCCCAGGAAAAGGCCTATGCACATGTAAGTTCTAGACCACTATATAAAGCCCGGACTCCCCCTCTTCCAGCCGATGTGGGATTCGCCTGGCCTGTACCAAGGAGTCTCCTTCGGTCCTTGCATACACCC
>JAOTQR010143404.1:0-20222 GCA_025774065.1 Solanum ossicruentum | reverse complement strand
TAACATAGTTGGATACCTTAACCAAGTTCAAACCTTTACTCAAATAAATGTTTGACAATACAATAAACATTCAAACACATGTACCTATTAATGCTCCAATTCTAGATGTTAGACTTCCTCTTTAACTTTAAATAATCAAGGGTACTTAGATCTCATCGCTTCCTCAGCCTCCCATGTTATCTTTTTCGTTTGTTGGTTCCTCCAAAGCACTTTTACTGAAGCTATTTCTTTATTCCTTAGCTTTTTGACTTGACGATCTAGAATAGAAATAAATACCTCTTCATAGGTGAGATCTTCTGTAACCTGCACATCTTCAGTAGGAGTGATATGGGATGGGCCACCTATGCATTTTCGAAGCATTGAGACATGGAAAACATGATGAAATGTTGAAAGCTCTTGCGGCAGATCTAGTTCATATGCAACCTGCCTGAATCTCTTTATAATTTTATATAGCCCTACGTAATGTGGCCTCAGTTTTCCCTTCCTACGAAATCTCATAACTCCTTTCATTGGGGATACCTTTAAGAGTACCAATCCCCTACTAAAAATTCCATACCTCTCCTTCTAGCATCTGCATATGATTTATGAAGACTTTGGGCTGTTTCTAGCCACTATTGTTTACCCTAACTTTCTCCATGGATTGTTTACTAGATTTGGCCCAAGCAAGGTGGTTTCACCCACTTCAAACCATCCGATTGGTGGCCTATATTTCCTTCCATACAAATCTTTATAAGGTGTCATCTTGATATTGAGTGGTAGATATTATTATAGGCAAATTCAATGAGTAGAAAATGGTCCACCCAACTACCTTTTAAAGTCCAAGCACAAACTCGCAACATATCTTCAAGTGTCTAAATAGTGTGTTCTACTCGACCGTCTGTCTGAGATGGAAAGTATACTCAAATTCACTTATGTCCCTAAGCTCCTTTGGAAGGACTACCAAAACTTTGCAGTGAATTGAGCTCCCCGATCAGATATAATGGAGATTGGGACCCCATGTAGCTTGACTATCTCTTTGAGGTATAACTTGGCATACTCTTCGGCTATATAATCACTCTTAACCGGCAAGAAGTGCCCTAAATTTGTGATTCTATAAACTATTACCCATATGGAGTCAAAATTCTTAAATAAGTGAGGTAACCTAGTAATAAAATCCATATTATCATACCCCACTTCCACATTGGAAGCTCTATACACTGCATATAACCTCCCAACTTTTGGCGCTCTACCTTGGCTTATTGGCAATTCAAACATTGAGCCACAAATTCTGTAAGGTCCTTTTTCATACCTCTCCACCAAAACATTCCCTTCAGGTCATGATACATCTTAATTGATCCTGGAGGGATGGAATATCTTGAATGATGGGCTTCTTCCATTATCCTCCTTCTTAGTCTATTAACATCAGGCACACATAATCTATTTTGGAAATAAAATACCCCATTTTGTGTAAGTTCAAAGCCCTCCATCATACCCTGACTGAACTTTTCCTTAATCTGTTGTAGAACAGGATCCTTGAACTGCCTTTCTTTCACCTCCATTACTAATGAATACTCTGCAGCATTATGCACAACAACCCCTTCCTTTGGAGTTTCAAGAAGGCAAACTCTCAAATTGGCTAGTTGACGTAGATTTTTAGACATTCCTTGATTTACCATGGTCTGATCACTAATATTCATGATTGCCTTATGACTCAAAGCATCGGCTGCCGCATTTGCTTTCCCCGGATGGTATAGTATATCAACGTCATAATCCTTTATTAACTCTAGCCATCTTCGCTGCCTTAAATTTAGGTCTATGTGCTTAAAGATGTACTGTAGGCGCTTATGATTAGTATATATGTCAACGCGAAACCCATACAAATAGTGGCGCCATATTTTCAGAGCAAACACAACTACTACAAGCACAAGGTCATATGTTGGATAGTTTCTCTCATGCGATCATAGTTGTATAGAGGCATAAGTAATTACCCTACCATGTTGTGTCAGTACACACCCTAATTCAACTCTAAAAGTATCATAATACACTGCATACCCCTCGATGACTTCTGGAAGTACTAGCACAGGTGCAAAAGTTCGCTTATTCTTCAGCTCTTGGAAGCTCCTTTCACATGAATCATCCCATTGGAACTTGGTTTCTTTATGTGTCAACTTTGTTAGAGGTGCAGACATAGAAGAAAAACCCTTAACAAACCTCCTGTAATAACCTGCCAACCTTAGGAAGCTCCGAACTTTCGTGGGTGTTGTTGGCCTTGGCCAATCTTTAACAACCTCTACATTTAGTGAATCAACTCTTATCCCTTCATCGGATACAATCTGACCCAAGAATGCCACTGATTTTAACCAAAATTCACATTTAGAACACTTGGCATACAACTATTGATCATGAAGAACTTGTAATACCTATAGCAAGTGATTTGCATGGTCCTCTTCTGATCTTGAATATACCAAAATATCATCTATAAATACTATGACAAACACATCCAAGAATGGCTTAAATACCCTATTCATCAGATCCATAAAAACTGCTAGTGCATTCGTTAGCCCAAATGACATAACAAGAAATTCAAAGTGACCATAGCGTGTTCTGAAAGCTATCTTTGGTATATCTTTCTGCTTAACCCTCACTTGGTGATAACCTGATCTCGAATCAATCTGTGAAAAGAATTTGGCACCCTATAACTGATCAAATAAATCACCAATCTAGGGGAGGGGGTCTTTGTTCTTAATCGTCACCCTATTCAATTGTCGAAAGTCGATACACATTCTCAAGGTGTCATCCTTTTTATGTACAAATAACACTGGTGAACCCATGGGGACATACTTGGTCTTATAAAACCCTTCTTCAATAAGTCTTTTAACTGCTCTTTTAATTCACGTAAATTTTTCAGGGCTATTCTATATGGAGGGATGGAAATAAGATGAGTGCCTGGAAGTAAGTCAATACCAAAATCTACTTCTCGTTTCGGAGGTAAGCCTGGAAGATCTTCAGGAAACACATCAACAAATTCATTCACTACTAGAACTAATTGAAGAGTTGGTGATTCTACCTCCATATCCCTTAATCTAACTTAATGGCATATATAACCATTAGATATCATCTTTCTTGCCTTAAAATAAGAAATAAACTTACCCTTTGGTCCCCAACATTGCCTTCCTATTCAAGAACTACCTCATTTGGAAAGTGGAAGTACACTCTCTTAGTTTGACAATCCACGATGGCATAGAAAGAAGCTAACCAATCCATACCCATTATAACTTCGAATCCCACCATTTCTAGCTCAATAAGGTCAGCCAATGTGTCACATTCACATATGGTTACAACAGTCATAATAAACCCTTCTACCCATAATAGATTCACCGGTTGGTGTAGACACGTCAAATGGTTTGTTCAATAATTTGTGTGTTCTCTTAAGCTTCCCAGCAACTAGTGGAGTGATGTATGATAGTGTAGAACCAGGGTCAATTAATGCATATACATTATGTGAAAAGATGGACAATGTATATGTGACCACATCGGGTGAAGCTTCCGAATTTTGTCGACTCACTAAAATATAAGTGCGATTCTGGGGTCCACTTGAACTAGCTGCCCCTCTAACACCTCTACCATGACCTGTAGGTGGCTATTGACCCCTATATAATGGAGGAACTGATGATGATGCAATAGCTAACCTAGTAGATTGTGTTATGCCACTCATACGTCTCCTTGGGAAATCTATCATCATATGCCCTGGCACACCATACCAATAAAAGGCATTTGTCCCGACACAATATGTACTTGAATGACTTCTCCCACATTGTTTGCAAGGCTGCCTAGGAGTCATTTGTTGGCTTACCGAATATCCCATTGTCTGTGCACCTTTTCCTTCACTTCTTAGACTAAATTGATTACCTCTGGACCCTTGGAGTTGTGGTGGAGTACTAGCTACAGAGTAGGAGAATGATGGCCTAGGCGACCTATTAGGAAACCAAGGCCTAATCTCATCTTGGGATGGTGTAAATAGCCTCTAGATCTGGCCCTCTTTGGATGGTCACTTTCCAACTCTTGTGTCCTTGTTCTTTGCCTCTGATCCTCTAATTTCTGTGGAAAAACTTACATCCTTGATATATCCATATCTTTATTCAAGGAAATAATGGTACAGTCTCTGACCAAATACAGTATCCAATCTATCCACATATCAATGAACTCTATCTTCCATAATGGCAACTACATTAGGAGCATACCTAGACAGGGAAATAAAATGAAGGATATACTCCCTCATGCTCATATTCCCTTGGTGGATATTCAAGAACTGATCTGCAGGGGCCTCTCGAATTTCTAATGGTAAGTAATGGTCAAGAAATGCCTCTTTGAACCTTCCAGGTAGTTAGAGGTACATCTATAACCTTGGATTGCTTCCAAGCTTCATACCGTAATATAGCCACACCCTACAAGCTATATGTTACTAACTCAATAGCTTCTGTACCACTCACATGCATAACATCTAAAGTGTGTTTAATCTAGTCAACAAAGTCTTGGGATCTTTATTAGGATCTAACCCGGTGAAGGATGGAGGGTCCAAATTAAGGAAGTCATGTATCCTCGTGCTAACTGCACAATTCGCACCACCTGCACCTATAATTGGGCCTTCTTATCTTTGACCTTGGCTAGTAACTATATGAGTCAATAGCTGGACTGTATTTCTTAGATCCTACACGGTAGCATCGGTAGGTGGTGATCCTCTAATTTCTATGTAAAAGCTTGCATCCTTGCTATATTCATGACTATATTTAAGGAAGCAATGGTACAATCTCTGACCAGATACGTATCCAATCTATCGACATATCAATGAACTCTATCTTCCATAATGGCAACTACATTGGGAGCATACCTGGACAGGGAATTAAATTGAATGGTATACTCCCTTACACTCACATTTCCTTGGTGGAGATTCAAAAACTGGTCTACACGGGCCTCTGGGATTTCTAATGGAAATTAATGGTCAAGAAATGCCTCTTTGAACTCCTTCAAGGTAGTTAGAGGTGCATCTATAACCTTGAATTACTTCAAAGCTTCATACCACAATATAGCCATACCCTTCAACCTATATGTCGCTAACTCAATAGACTTCACTCACATACATAACATCTAAAGTATGTTGAATATGATCAACAAAGACTTGGGGATCTTCATTAGGATCTGAACTGGTGAAGGATGGAGGGTCCAAATTAAGGAAGTCACGTATCCTCGTGCTAGCTTCCCTATTCGCATCACCTGTACCTATAACTGGGCCTTTCTATCTTTGACCTTGGCTAGCAATTATATGAGTCAATAGCTGGACTGCATTACTTAAATCCTGCACGATAACATCGATTGGTGGTTCTGGGGAAATTTCACCACTTCCTAGTTCATCCAGAGCTAGAGGGGTTGGAGATGTATGTGACAGAGACCCATCTTGACCCTTGTTTTGTTGTCTTACCTGACTGGGTATACCAACTACCATTTCTACTTCCTTACCTTTGTCTTTATTTTTCCTAGTTTCTAGCATACTTGCTATACAAAAGAATTTAGAGGTTAAATAAAATCCGCCTATTACACTTGGCTCTACGGCATGATCTAATGAATGAAAAGAAAGTGACAACTCCTAAATGCCATGTAGCCTCCTACTTATAAATGTGGTGCACAACACATCCATAAATAAGACTCTATATAGAAACTGCTTTGTAGACTCCCTAGGATGACCCACTCTGATACCACTTTTGTCACGCCCAAAGTCCCATTAAGGTGGACTGGCACACATTCCCGATAAGGCTCGAGAGAACCAACCAGTACCCATGCACTTTCTACACATATTATAAAGGGTTCCCATATTCAACACGTATTTAAGAAGGTAGACAGTAATAACAAGCCAAAAGAAAATACATATGACTAGGCCGTTGGAGCCACGATGTCTAAAGTACGTGACATCACCACTTTACTTTACATTGTCTACGAAGTGTGAGATCCTGTGTTTCTCGTCTTCCATATATATAGGGTGACATGTTATAGAAGACATGTATGATTTTGGATAGGACCTAATTATAATAAGGCTTCCAATATATGTTAATATCAAGGACTTAAAGTTTTAAGATAAAGGAATCCTCTAAATTCACTTTTGGGATTAAAGAAATGACCTGAGTGGCACTTTGCCCTTTTCAGAAGGTTTAAATTAAGTTTCACTTTTTGAATGGGACTAAAGTGTATAACTTGCTAATAATGGATTTTCAAAGGTTATTCTAATATCACAAAGTTCATTCATTAAACTTTGGAATCAAAAAAGTTGCAAGATAAAGGCTGGCCAAAGTTAACGTAAGTTTCTTTAAGAAATCCTTCTTAAATTTTGGTCAAATGTATTAGACCATATCTACAAAAATATAAAGATTTACGAGGGCATGACATATCAAACCAAAGATCTACAAGTCTAGTTTGTAATTAACAAAATGGTACATCAAACCAACCTCAGAATAAAAAGTAATGGCCATTTTACTGGGACTGCCCGAGCAGGAAACTAGGTCATGGACCGGGTCGGGTTGACCCACCTAGATGTCAGCTAATTTGAGCTTTTTAAAGCTCAAATCTGTGTCATTTCATCTCAAATCAGAGAATAAAGTTAATATAAAGTTATCTCAAGGTCTCCAAGTTATTTAGGTGAGTTCTGCAAATTTTTATCGTCAAAATTCATCCCCATGCCAAGAAATGTGTGCCTTACGCTTTGCAATTATTTTCTCCTCCTATTAGCTGTGTTTGGGGCTGATTTTGTGCTATAAAAAATAGTATTCTTTCTTGTTATTGTTTGACTGTAGATAGTATGGTTAGGTAATAATTTTGGGGATCCTTTATGATCATTTTCGCAAAGTTCTACAGACGTTTCCTCGCGTAAATACTATATTGCTAGTCTGGTCATTAATGCTTAATTCTGGACTATTTATATCTGTGTTTAAGCTACACACATATAGCGGTTTTGAAGCTTAGTACATAAGGAACAACTCTCGTGAAGAGACTTTGGTCCATTGGACGTCCGCTGGAAAGGTATGTTAAAATGCTAAGCTCCGTCTCTCCTTTTAGCACGAAATCTGGGAAGTTTCTCAAAATGTCAAATGTGATATCTTACTATTCTGTTGCTAGAAATACCTTCTGTGGAAGGCATTGGGATTGTATCTGAGTCATTTTCATGATGGTATTAGGCTAATATTCCATTCATTCGCTTAAACTAGACATTCAATATCTACATATCATTTTGTCGGATTTCCTGGCTACCGATCCATTTATTTGAGGCGTGTCTCTTCGGGGTGTAGTGTCATCAAAATAAATGTATATTATGATGGGGATATAATATTCCTTTTCAGTCCTCCTTCCATACAAAAATATAATTGAAGCACTTAATGAGTGACCCATTGATTTTCGATAATCTCTAACGTAATGCTCATATTTAAATTACTAATGCACTTGATTGAGTTTAAATATGTTCTTTTACTAATTGATGTAGGATCACATATAAGCATTATGTAAAGTATGTTTATGAACATTTTGAGAGTTAAGGCCTTATTCTTAATATTGTTTTAAGCTATCAAACTTATTCAAAAGACATGTAAGATCCATCGAGTCATGTGTACATACTACGATGATGATTATGTTATTATGAGGATAAGTGTACCAATGAGCCAAGATTGGCTAAAGTTATGTTATGGCCCACAATGTGCATTCAACATTCATATTATACATGGCACGCTATGCATAGACTTCGAGCTATAATCGGATGTATGAGGCCTATTTGCCCAAATAATTATGCATATATGTATATGGTACAGATGGCCACAGGTTGGCAAATATGATGTCGGTTTGCTGCTGAAAAGGACCACAATTGCTAGCATTTGGTTGGGTATGTCATGCATTTACATCTATATATATGTATTCACGACATGCGATACTCGAGCATACCATGCCTATTTGATCAGTAGGAGGTTGATTATTGGCCATTAACGTTACTTGACTTTTTATTTACAGGTGATATTTCTATTACCCTTTTTACTATTGTTATCTATGGTTTTACTTTTTGTCTTACATACCAACACATGTTTACTCGTACTGACGTCCCATTGCTTGGGGACGCTGTATTTTATTTCGTGCATGCAGGTTCAGATAGGGACTCTAATCGACCACTCCACTAGGAGCCAAATTTAGCTATGAGTTGGTAAGCTCCACCTCTTCCTAGAGCTTTAACAGGATGCTTACTTTTTGTTGTACAGTTGGGTATAGTCGGGGCCCTGTCCCAGCAATGTTAGTGGTTCTCTTAGAGGCTATTATGGACACATTATTTTGTGTTGGTTCTCTTTTTCCTTTCAGTCTTCAGTATAGTATTGATATGTATATATAATGTCTATCTGTACCTCTGTTATTGTAGCCTTGTCGAGTAGCTAGTACTTTATCATTTTGGTTTACCTTTCTTACTGTACATGATTTGTTGTCGACTAGGTCATCACCTAAATGGTCCAGGATTAGCTTTTTCAAATGTTGTGCTGCCCGATCTTCCTTCAGAGCCCTAGCATAATTAACTAGCATGTTTAGTGGCTTACTCGGCCAATAACGGTATCGAGTATCAGTCGCGCCACCCCACTTTTTAGGGCGTAACACAAAGCCTCTAGATAAGCAAAAGTATCTGGCAAGGGTCGGTACAGGCCTTGCCTCAACTAACTATACAATACAAAAATATAAGCTCTAGACACACACACAAAGCCCTGAAGCAACGTAGAGCTCGGCAACAACAGCTGGATATCATGTACTCCTTCTGGGGATATCTACTAGTGCCTGTACCTACAACATGAAATGCAGGTCCCCCGTAAGGACATTTGTATGAGATAACGTATTAAATATGTAAGGCAGGGAATACTATATATGAAGTAACAACTCAAATAAAATTATGCACTGGTGTAAGGATAAGAGACCACCTTTAGTAACACTGTCAAATCATGTACTTCATGTCCTTTTTATTACTTTGTCTTTCTTTACTATATAATCTGTGCACATCATGTAATAAAAATGACCAGCTGATCAGTGGTAAATCAATATCAGGATCGACCTATGCTACGCTTTCCTCACACCCCTAGATACCCCCGTAATGGGATTGGCCCCTACTAGGTGATTCTTCTACCCCTAGGGCTACCACCCATCAATAAGCAACTCACTTTATCTTTCAATTACTTTTGAGATGATTCTTTGGTGGTCATAATATTGGAGCTATATGACCATAGATATAGCATGTGACATGTAAAGAACTATAAAAAATAATACTGCAATGAAAAGAGTGAGTTACACAAATAATGAAATGCGTAGGAGATGAAACAACTCATGAACTTTATTTAGCAAAAAGGAACTCATGTATCTTGGTACCCAAGTATGTATGCAGATTTGAAGATGACCATGTATTGGAATATATGAACATGTGAAAGAGTGAGGACACGGTTATTAGTTATGTCAGAGTTGGTAAGTGCCTTTATGTGCCAAGGAAGGATTTAAGCTTTATGCCAAATAATACGAAATTAAGTAGCCTTACATACCTCTTTGTACGACCTCGCTATTACCTCGAAACAACCTTCCTTTCCTCCAAATAATTATCTACCATACAGTAGGTGATAAAACTAGTAGTAGCAGCCAATAGATAAATCTTGGCAGTCCATTCTTATAAAAAAACAACACACGAGCAGCAACTGTGCTCAACTCGAGATTATTCTTTCAACCTTTCCGCCTCTAATCGTATTTTCTAATATACATTCTCATATCCATATCATGTGCAGCTTATTTTAGTGGCATAAAAGTGTCACAACAGCCCACAAAGCACAATACATAACAATTATACATAACATATAAATAGGCAACATAACATTACGTCCCTTCGATACATTTCAACATCGACAATTCCAAAAATGTTCCAACTTTAACCAAACCCCACCATATTTACACATAAAAGTAGTCCTAAAACAATCCAAAAGTATTTCTCAAAATAGGTAGAGGACGTGAGACTATAGTCCTCGATCAATCATCCCACGATTCCTGCTAACAACAAATTTAGGATAACACACTAAAACTAGATTGTTTACGTAGAACCAAATAGTGCAGCAACATTGAAACATCATTATAGAACTAACCTTATTAATACCATAAATCTTACTTCATTTTCCAGCCAACCAAGAAGAGAAAATTTCCAAATAAACAAGAAAAGTGTACAACAATCTTTTGAACACATGTTGTCCAAAATTTCGTCACAAGTATAACCAGCCTAGTCTCTTATTTTTCGTGGAAAAAAATCCAAAATAAACATATAAGTATCTTTACTTACCTTTACCTTGAAGTTTTAGAGCTTCTTTATGAACCCTAAAAGTCTCTTTGTGGCTACTTTGCAAAGTTAAGAAAGTGTAGAGAGAAAGCTTTGTGAAAGATGATTTTTTTTTTGTTTCCAAGTTTAGAATGAATGAATGAGATGTGTTGTTTGTAAGCCCTTTTTAAGGAATCCTTTGGCCTACTTTCTTGTGTGTTTTTATCCTTAGTTTATCAAGGTGGTAATGCAGCAGTTTGGCCCTTTCACTTGGGCCTAAATGGGTTCAAACTTGATGGGCCTTTGCTGCCTATTTTTCCCTTTTTCCTTAACTTATTTTTGGCCCAAATTGCCAAGTGGGTAATGATTTACTTGGGCTATTTTTATTATTCATATTGGGCTATAAATATTGTTCATTTATGATGCTAAAACACTGGCTAATGTTACACCCTTAACATGGACTGTATTCATTATCGAACTTGGACAGATTAGACGTCGGGCCTCATCTCAGTCTAGCTAGAAAATTTAAGCTGAGAAAGTAGGTGACTGACCTTCTAGCTTCCTAAGTCCTACAACCACCTCACTTCTTTCAGTTTGGTTAAGGTTGTGATCTCCTAAATTCGACTTAAAACTTTTATACACTCGACCCTCTTAAGTGTTAGATGTATATATCGGTCTCTAATTTGAGATTTAAGTACTTCTAAAAAATAGTCTCTAAGTTGATGAAGCCATATCATATTTCATGTGCATAGGACTAGTACACGTAGGATATGGGGTGTTACACAACCAGTTTAGAAGGCAGTGGATTGTTGAGACAGGCCAAGTCCCTTGACCAGGTTCAATTGGATGTCATGTATCAGAAAATATAAGAACTTTCAAATGCATTTGCAGCTTCTGAGGCAAGGATGGTTGAGCAATAAAAAGAAGTGATACAAATCAAAGAACAAGTGCTAAACCTCGCTCGTAGGCCTGTACCACATCTTTCCAGTCCCGAATATGATAGTGAAGATGATGAGTTTGTTGAGAATAGTCTCTAGGTTCCTTTTAGTTATATTTTGGACAATTTAGTTATGTTTGGACATTTTAGTTATATTTTGGACAATTTGATGAGCTTTATATTGGTTTTAAACGTTATATTTGTTGGATTTTATTTATTTTTAATGTTTGATTTTGATTGATGTTATGTATTTTATTGTTGAACTTGTTCTTGCTGCTGTTGGATTGCTTATTTTGATTGACATTGAATTATTTTTAAACAGCAGGTGGGCAGCAGAAACCTGTTGTTTCTGCTGTCAAAAAAATACAGAAAAAGCGGTAGATTGCATCCCTAAGTCCATCACTTTTCTGCAATTTTTGAAAAACATTTCCAGAAAAGCGATGGTCTGCGACCTTATGGAAAATTTTTTTAAAAACAATTCTAGAAAAGTGACGGACAGGGCCCATAAGTCCGTCGCTTTATATAATTTATCTTTACATATTAAAATAGACAGGCACCCCATGTCCATCGCTTCATTAATTTTTTTTTAAAAAATAATTTTTTAAAGATGCGACGGATAGGGATTCCAAGTCCGTCGCTTCTTTAAATTTTTTTAAAATTATTTTTAAATATGCAGCGGACAGTGATGATATGTCCGTCACTTTTTTAAAAAATATATTCAAAAAAGTGGTGAAAAACGTAAAGCGACACAGACTATCGCTTTTCGAAAAGCGTCGACCCAAAAATCTATGGATTGGACAGCGCCACTTTTTCATTGATTTTGGTGGAAAAAGTGACACAATCCGTTGCTTTTTAGGCAGTTTTTAGTAATTGTAATGCTTACTAAAAATAACCTAATTATGCTATATATAGGATTTACACACAAGTCCCTAAAAGTATTAGAAAAACTGATTGGAGTCTTCTACGACGTGCAGTTATGACTCGTTATTGGGTTTAATAGTCGTAATCGATCTTTCGTGTTCCACTTCTTGAATCTTGGACTTCACTGCTGTGAAATATCTTCGTAAGTCATAGTCTGCTTTATGAATCGTATAGACCTCTCATAGTCCTCATCTGCACCTTTTAGTCCTCTGATCCTTCTCTGGAAATTCCACGAAATCCCTCAATACAACTCGTAGAGTGAACTACGACTCATAAAAAGCCTAGTGTCACTGAACTTCAAATCTCAGAAATTTACACAACACTGGAAATCTTCAAGAAACTAACTTTATGACTCATAGAAGGCCCTATGACTCGAAAGGGTATCGTATGTCCTTAAAAACCAGAAAAAGTCTGCAACTTTTTCAAAATCATGTCAATCATGTTTTCCTACAATAAAAAAACAAAAAAAACAAAAAAATCACAAAATTCACATTGAGAACATAAAAAATCCCAAGTTTTAGGCATCAAATATGTGGTATTTTGATAGCACATCATTCACTCAATGGAAGCTAGAGAGGGGCAACAATGATCCCATCCCATGGGAGGAGTTCAAGGCTGCCTTCCTCAATTGATTCTTTCTTATTGAGTCAAGAGATGAAGAGATGATGGAATTTATGAATCTCAAACAAGACTCCATGAATATGACGGAGTATGCCCTCAAATTCAACAAGCTCTCAAAGTATTCTCCTCACTTGGTTGTTGATCCCAGGGAAAGAATGAACAAGTTTGTGTCGAGGGTGTCGGACTTGGTGAATAAAGAATGTAGTACTGCTATGCTTGTGGGTGACATGGACTTGTCTCGCCTTATGACCTACTCTAAACAACTTGATTGGGAAAAGCATAGAAATAGGAGAAGTGGGAATCCAAGAGGGCTCGGTTGAATGGTAGCTTTCAAGGTGCTAAGGGTGGCCATTTCCAACAAGGTCATAAGTTCCAAGGTCAAAGTTCCTCCAATGCTCCAAACAAAAGGTTTGCTAGTGATGGGGTGCCTAACCCAAGGTTTCAAGATTGCAATGGTGGGATAACTCTACCAAGGTGCCAAAAGTGTGGAAGAAATCATGGTGGCCCATGCTTGAAGGATTCTAATGCTTGCTATAGGTGTGGGAAGGTAGGCCACAAGATTGTTGATTGCCTCTATGCTTAAAACAATGGTAATGATGGTCGTCCTCAAGGCCAAGGTGCTCATATGGGCCAAAAGGAAAAGGGAGGCCAACATGGGGATGCTCCATGACATAATCGATTTTACGCTCTCCAAGGAAGACAAAGAGCGGATGAGGTGCCCAATATTGTTATCGGTATGTTAAAGGTTTTTTATTATGATGTATATGCTTTATTAGATCATGGTGCCACAGTTTTTCTTCATTACTCCCTTTGTTGCTAATAAGCTTCATGTGTGCTCCAAAATATTGTGTGAAACCTATGAGGTGTCTGCCCCCGTTAATGAATCCATTATTGCTAGAAAAGTAATAGGGGTTGTCCAGTGTCTATATTGCATAAAGACTTGCCCTAAGATTTTGTTGAACCTCACATGGTGGATTTGACATTATTCATGGTATGGATTGGTTACACGCATATCATGCTTTTATTGATTGTAGAACTCATAAGGTTAAATTCCAATTTCCCAATGAACCCATCCTTGAGTGGGAAGGTCATAATTCGGTGGTTAAAGGTAGGTTCATCTCTTGTCTTAAGGATCGCAAATTGATTTCTAAGGGTTGCATTTGCCATCTTGTAAGGGCTAGGAATGTTGAGTCTAAAGTCCTTTCTATTTAATCCATTTTGGTGGTCAATGAGTTTCTTGATGCCTATTTCCATTCCATTCCCCCTTACCGTATAGCCCTGGTGTAGTTAAAGAAGTTGAAGGACCAATTGAAGGATTTATTGGAAAAGGGTTTCATAAGGCCTAGCAAGTCACCTTGGGGTGCATCGATGTTATTTGTAAGAAAGAAAGATGGTTCACTTAGAATGTGCATCACCTACCAGCAACTTAATAAGGTCACTATAAAGAACAAGTATCGTCTACCAAGGATAGATGACCTGTTTGATCAAATACAAGGGGATAGTCGCTTTTCTAAATTGATCTTCAGTCCAGGTACCACCAAGTGAGGGTGAGGGAGTGTGATATTCCCAAGATGACTTTTCATGCTAGGTATGGGCATTTTGAATTTATGGTGATGTCCTTTGGCTTGACTAATGCATTGGCGATATTTATGGTTCTCATGAATAGGGTCTTCAAACCCTACCTTGACATGTTTGTGATAGTCTTCATAGATGACATATTGATTTATTCCCAAAGTGAAGAAGAACATGTGAATCATTTGAGGGTAGTGTTGTAAATTTTAAGAGAAGAGAGGTTGTTTGCTAAATTTGATAAATGTGAATTTTGGTTGAAAGAGGTTGCATTCCTAGGGCATGTGATGTCAGGAGATGGAATTAAAGTGGACCCTAAGAAGATGGAAGTGATAACAAATTGGCCTAGGCCCTTGACTCCAATGGATATTAGGAGTTTCTTGGGTCTGGCGGGGTACTACCGGAGGTTTGTGAATGGATTCTATTCAATTTCTTCCCCTATGACAAAATTGACACAAAAGAAGGCAAAATTTGTTTGGACCGATGAATGTTAAAGAAGTTTCCATACTTTGAAAGACAAACTTATCTCTGCTCCTATTTTTTGGTTCTACCGAAAGTGCTAGAAGGGTTTGTGGTTTATTGTGATGCCTTAAGGGTTAGTTTGGGGTGTGTATTGATGCAAAATGGCAAGGTTATAGCATATGCTTCTCGGTAACTAAAGGTGCATAAGTGTAATTATCCCACCCGTGATCTTTAATTAGCGGTCATAGTATTTGTTTTGTAAATATGGCATCATTATTTGTATTGGGTTCATGTAGATGTATTCAAAGATCACAAGAGTCTCCAATATGTGTTCACACAAAGGGATCTTAATTTGAGACAAAGAAGGTGGTTAGAACTCCTTAAGGATTATGACATGAGTGTGTATTATCACCCTCGACAAAGTTAATGTTGTGGTCGGTTCTCTAAGTAGAGTGTCTATGGGAAGTCTACCTCATATTGATGATGACAATAAGGAGGTGGATAGAGAAGTCCATCGATTGGCTAGGTTGGGAGTGAGGTTGAATGAACTGGAAAATGGTGATGTGGTTGTATTTGATGGATCCAAAACTTCTTTGATTTTGAAGAGGTTAAATCCAAACAAGACCTTGACCCTACCTTACTAGAATTGAAAGCTTTGGTGAAAGATGGTAAAGTAGAGGTTTTATCCCAAGGGGAAGATGGTATCCTTAGGTACCAAGGCAGGCTATGTGCGCCTAATGTTGATGGGTTGAGGGATTTGATTTTGAAGGAGGCACATAATTTGTCCTACTCTATTCACCCTGGTTCCAAGAAAATGTATAGGGATTTAAGGGAGGTATAGTGGGGTGGTATGCAAAGAGATATTTCTAAGTTTGTAGTCGGTTGTCACAATTGCCAACGAGTGAAAGTCGAACATCAAAGGTCGGGTGGCCTAGCCCAAGACATAGAAATTTCTACTTGGAAGTGGTAAGAGATTAACATGGACTTTATGATTGGGTTACCAAAGACTAGAAAACATTTTGATTCTTTCTGGGTTATCGTTGATAGGATGACAAAGTTGGCTCACTTTCTACTGGTTAAAACAACTTATGGTATTGAGGATTATGTCAAGTTATATATTCATGAGTTAGTTAAGTTGCATGGGTACCACCGTCTATTATTTTGGATCGTGGTGCTCAATTCACTTCTCATTTTTGGAGATCCTGTGAAAGGGGTCTTGGTACCAAGGTCAAGCTTAGCACGGTTTTTTATCTTCAAACGGATGGCCAAGCCGAAAGGATAGTTCAAACTCTTGAGGATATGCTTAAGGCTTGTGTTTGGAGTTCAAGGGTAGTTGGGATGAACACCTTCCACTCATTGAGTTTGCTTACAACAATAGCTACCACTTAGTATTGGCATGGGTCCCTTTGAAGCTTTATATGGTAAGCGTTGTAGATACCCGGTTGGGTGGTTTGATGAGGGGGAAATGGACTTGTTAGGTCCGGATTTGGTTACGGAAGCTTTGGAGAAGGTGAGGTTGATAAGAGAGAGATTGAACATGGCTCAAAGTAGGAAAAAGTCTTAATCCCATGTGAGAAGAAGAGACCTTGAGTTTAGTGTTGATGATTAGGTATACTTGAAGGTCTCACCCATGAAGGGTGTGGTCCGGTTTGGCAAGAAAGGGAAATTAAGCCCAAGATCTGGGGGACCCTAAGAATTATGAGGAGAACTGGTAAGGTTGTCTATGAATTGGAGTTGCCTGAGGATATGAGTATGGTTCATTCGGTCTTCCATGTGTCTATGTTGAGGAAGTGTGTTGGTGACCCAAGTGCTATAGTACCCTTAGAGATTGTGGATGTTGTGGAGGATAACTTGACCTATGAGGAGGTCCCAGTGGAAGTATTGGATAGGAAAGTAAAAAAAGTTAAGAAACAAAAATGTGACATCCATCAAAGTCCTTTGGAGGAATCATCAAGTTGAAAGTGACACTTAGGAAGCCGAATCGGACATGAAGAAGTGATATATGTACCTCTTTTATCTTCTCAAGCTGAAGGTAACAAATTAAGTCCTATCTATGATTTCAAGTCTTAAGTTTTATCCTCATGGCATGTTCGCATGCATACATGTTCATGATAACAAGTTTTGGTGATTTTTGATGTATATGTTTGAAAATTTTAAAAATGATGTTTAAGTGTATTTACTGCTTCATGTCGGGTTGAAAGTCTTCTAATTACTCCTCTTACATATGTTTCCTTTACATTCGAGGACGAATGTTCCCAAGGGGGAGATATTGTGGCACCCCTCATGTGCTTCGGAAATTCCCTATAGTGTAATTCTCGAATATCTCAAAATTTGTGCATGATTTCAAAATTCTGACTTTGCATTCTTGTTCAGAGGGCAAAATTGTGCAGGAAATATGTTGCCTTCAATTTTTAGATGATTCGTAGCGAAAAATAATTTTTCGTTACGGGAGCCGAGTTAGTATGCCTCTACGATGGCACCGTGTCACACCTATGGTGCGGCTCAGTGAAATCTGAGCCTCCACATTTGGTTCATGTCGCGCCTAAGGTGCGGACCAGTGCAAATTTTTTCTTCTTTTCCAGTTTTCGCTCAAGGGCATTTGGGTAATAACCCAATTTCCATTTAAACAGAAATCCTTCATCTTTTCAACCATTCCATGCCCTAAATCTGTCATAAACACTCCCAAAATCCTCTCAATGCATAATCAAATCCTCTGCTCAATCTCAAGAATGTCAAGAACTTGTTTGGATTTCAAGAACCCAACTCATGCCTCAAGTCTTCCTCAACTTTTTCTTCAAGAACTCCAAGATTTAGGTATGTGGGTCTTCATCCATGTGTCCTTCACTCATGGAGCCCAACTCTCTCTTTTTATGAAATTTCATGATTTCAAGATTACTACTTCATAGGTACTCCCTATTATGCATTATATACATGAGTTATATTTGATTTATCAAGTATTGATTAATTATGCATGAATACTTATTCAAAACTTATTCCATGAGTTGATTTGTACCTATTAAACTATGCATGATATGAACTATGAAAACTATGGAGGATTGTGAACTTTTAAGATGGATTTCATGATACCTAAATTAAGGATTTTACTACAATGTTGGTGGGTCATCTTGTCTGGCTTTAAAATGATTTTATTTTATTCTTTCTTGTCTTATACTCTTAGATTGCACGATTTTGATAATAGGTTCCTATACCCACCAAGTTTGACTAAATTTACATGACAAAGCTTCTTATGTTGATGAAAGATTATTGCATGATTTACAAGACAATTATGATACAATAAGTTATGGGCTCCCAAGCATGTATTAAACTCATGAAAGGTTTCTAAGATTTACAAGAACTATGTTGAGCCCTATTTCTCCATTCCTACCCTCTTGTGAGTGAATAATATCTATATAAGGCGGAAAGCATGATATCTATTTACCCTCATGTACAAACTATAGCTTACGAGTAGGGGTAAACCGTGTTACAATCTTCACCCTCATGTGAAATGCAATGCCTACTAGAAGGGGTCAAGTTTATGCATTATTTTTACCCTTTAGCATAAGGTATATGCCAGTGTAGGGGTCAAGTATGTGAATGAGCTACTCATGCCATATTATCATGTCTTTATAACTTATGTATGTTATGAGTAAACTTATGATTATTTCAAGTATTTCGTGGGATTAGACTTAGCACCAATTGAGGCTAAAGGTGGAGGCTTGACTCAAGGGGTCCTTATATAACGTCTTGGTCTCTAAACTATGTGCCACGATAGGATTATATTATTTCCCTAAAAGGGCTTTACTAGTGGATCCATCTTGGATAAGTTACCCACAATGTGGGGTCAAGTATGGTTTACGTTGGCAAGTAGATCACTCCTTCTCCATTGGGGAACATGCATCGGGATTCCAAGTAGTAGCTCGCTTGGTCTTACATGTCGGTTAAGGTCTCCTCCCACATATGTATGTTATGTTATGCAAGTTGATTATCTACATGCATGTTTTAACTCAAGCATTGATCATACATATCATATTGAGATTATATCTATTAATTATGATTATGCATCTTGAATATTCATGGCTTATGTCGTTGTTGCATTGCACCCCGCATAGTTAGTGCATTTCAAGTACTAACGTATACTCTATGTCTACATGATATCACCATGTAGGGATCAGAGCTCCTATTGATCCTCCTCATCCATGTGGCCAGCTGGAGCTTTTGAAGTTAGCTTTTGGTGAGTCCTCAAATTCGGGGACAATGTCTATCTTACTTTCATGCTTTTGTTGAGACTTGTCTAATATTTTCGGATACTTATCTTTGAGGGTGAGCCCGAGAGATGTCTTGACCCCTGATCCAACTAAAATAGAGGTGTTGTAGGATATGGAATTCATGTATAGAGCTTGACTCCTATTTTATCTACGTTATTATGAAAGACTTCCCTTAGTTCCCTATTTTTCCCTCTATGCTCTTTTATGTTGATGATGAGATGGAAGTCTTAAGTCCCGCTTCCCTTAAACTCTATGCTACTTGTCGTTGTCCTATTTTGATTCTGCAACCAAGGATGTGTAAATGATATGCTAAGAGGCTTGTTTGGGGTCCCTTCGGGTTCCTCATTCGTTGTGTCACATCTAGGCACTAGGCTTGGATCGTGACACTTTCAATAAACTCTTTCTTTGTAACCGAACTTCTACCTTCAAAATACTCAATAAGTAATCTCTTTGGCTCTTCGATATTAAAAACAAAGTTTGACCCCTCATCGCAGCACTTTAGCTTAGATATAAGGGAAAACACCCTACAAGTGAAACATAGTGTGGTGCCATTTATATATGTAATAAATGCATCCGAAGAACTACCTTTTAATGCATGCAACATCAAACATTTGAAAAGTGGAGCTCGAACATTGCATCTATTTTTAGTAATCAAATGGTTAAAGCAGGCGCTTTCGCAAAAGCGCCTTGACTAGCTTTTCAATAAATATTTAGCTAAATCGTCCATTACATTAATATCTGGAAAACACTGCATGTGAGGGGTAACCGTTGGAGTCCCTTTGAGGATAAATTGAACTCCTTATATGTATAATTATCAACAAAAAAACTTAGAAAACTTATGTAACTGTAGAAATATTATTATGTATAAAAAAATAAAAAAATCATTAATATGTATTAAAAAAATTATATATACAACCATCCGTATATAAAAATTGTATGCTCTTATACAGTTACTTAATTTATACAAAAATACTTAAATTTATATAAGTTATGAAATCATACGAGACAAAAATAATAACTATAAAGTTGTATGTTTTGTATTACGCAATTACACTAATTATACAAAAAATAATATATATATATATATATATATATATATATATATATATATATTGATGAAATT
>JAOTQR010143393.1:0-20223 GCA_025774065.1 Solanum ossicruentum | reverse complement strand
GGTTCGGGTTCACATTTCCACTTCGAGAAGGTTTTACGCACTCGAAATGACCGCTAAATGCGGTTATCCGGCGATTACATGATTTGACTAACTTTTGACTTGAAAAAAATTGACTAATTTTGAAATTGATTTAGTTTTGAAAGACTTGGACTAAACTTGAAAAGATTTGACCAGACCCGGAAAAGATTTAATTATACTTGACTAAACTTGAAAAAATTGACTAAGTTTTAAAAATCAAACTAAAAATGATAAAGCACATTTTTTATATTCTTTATTTATTATTATTATTATTATTATTATTATTATTATTATTTTTTAATGCAAAATACTTTTTAATGAAATAACATAAATGGTTTGACATGCCAGGGAATTTAATTAGATTGAAACTAATAGAATAATGTTAGTTATACACACAAATAACAAATATTAGCAAATGATAAATAAAGAAGGAATTTAAAGAAGGGATTGGGCTTTGCAAACCCAAATGACGACTCATTCTAATTCCTCATGTTTGGGCCTGCTTGACTGCTGCATCTCAGATTATGTATAATTCTTTTTCTTGAGAATGGGACTGACTCGAGGAAGAGGAGATTTGTGCCTCCATGGCCTCAAGAATGCAGAATGGAGGTCCAAGATGGACCCGGATCATAGTTCATGCCAAGAAATAAAAATAAGGATTAGTAAGAGACTATAACGACATAATAGGACTAAGCTAACTTAGCAAACAAACATTCGAACAAAGAAACTTAATAAGAGTGAAAACCATATTTCAAAGAGATAGTAAACAATAACATTCGCACTTGGCACGAAGATACTTAGAAGTTTATTAAATGTAGACATGACGAGAAAGAGGCTGAGATGAGACAGCAAATAACTGTTCCCAGAAAATAATAAACAATAATTCCCAGAAACCAACTGATACTTGTAAGCTCAAATTGCAGCAGTTAATTCCAAATATAACTTGCAAACAAAAATAGTAATAAGTTTCCAACATTTTCCAGTGATCTCTAATGCGATAACAATAGCCAGGACTATTATAGCTAAACATAAGATGCCAAGATCAGTTTCATGAGAATCAAGAGAAAACAACATTCGCACTAGATACAGAACATAACCAGAAAAAAAAGAGCAGATTGCTAAGAGTTTTGGGGGACAGATTGCCCAAGTATGAGTGTCGAACACTTTTACAAATTAAAAAAAACTGTCAAATAAAGAACCTGCACATTTTGCATATCAGATTCCTATTCGAAGTTCTATTCTTACTTAAAAAAGATTATCACATATTCGACTATTAAGACAAAATCACTTTTTGATACTCAACAATGATTCACAGATCAATTAATGACAAAACAGACAAAACAACTTTTGAATGAACCTATTTCAAGATATTGGAATCAGGAGACAGCATGGAATGCTTGAAACTTAGAGTCTAGCTTAGGATCAAATCCAAACAGCTTCATGCTAACTAGACCCATCCTTAAATACCACCATCGCAGTTAAGATTACTTTCGAAATGTCAACAACAGTGAACAAGACACTCTACGGTCAGACAGCTTTAAAAGAAAAGAAGCAGAAAAACATGAAAAAGGAGCAACCATAACTCGACAATCCAAGTCAAATCATCCTCTTAGCTAACAGATCACTTCAAGGAGAGCCTCTCGAATGATAAAAGTTAACATGTTTACTAATAAATAGCAACTAGGATCACTGATTTGCTTGATCTGAAATAGGTAAGGATGGGAACAGGAAGTTTGTGCTGGAGCATAACAGATCACACTTTACTAACTAAATGAGAGAGAACACCTAATAGAAAAGGCATAAATTAGTAGCATGAATGAGAGAAAACAGAAGAAGTTTAAGACACAATAACAATGTTTTACAACCCATGAAAAACAGAAAGTACTAATGGAAACTGAAAGAAATCAACACAGGGAGGGCTGAAATTAGAACTGGAGCTTAATATTTTAAAAGAGGCACAATATCAAAAACAAAGAGATATCTGAGTAGAAACTTAAGAGACAAAAAGGATTCATTTGTGACAATATGAAACTAATTTAAGCTAGAGGACTCCATATCAACATTACAACTCAAGTGTAGAATGCATTTAAAGAGTGAACGTATCAATTGATATCAGATTGAAAAAGAAACTTAACAAGAAAATCAAAACATAACTCAGGAAGAGCTAACTGATCATTAAACAAGAATGATTCTCACAATACCAATACCAAAACAGCAAAACCAACACAACATTAAGATTCAGTCTACAACGAAATATCCTGTACGAGACTGAAACAGAACAGAGGAGAACAAATCAGTGCCATAACAGCAAGTCTAAAGGATCACAGGTAGCAATTAAGAAAGCTTAGACTTGAGTTCTAGGTCCAGTTTGACTCGCAATCAAGAATGAGACTTTAAAATGAAATAAATGCATTAGAATGAACTAAACAACAGACCGACAGTTTAACATCCATCACTGTTTATTCTTGACTAGCATCGAGGAGTTAATTTTCAACTTACGAAGTAATAAAGATGCATCATTTCGAAGCTTTGAAATCCACTACAACATAATACGATTGACAACAATCCCACGGTAAAGATTTGTTTCAACAGACCATTTTCAGTTGGATAAATAACAGTTACAACTGATTGAAACTGGAATCACAGTTACAACATACTAAGAACATCTTAAACGGCCATACAATAATAGTATTACAACATCAAGTCGTCACAACAGGTTCCCAATCAACGGACAAAATTCAAACAGAAGATTTTGATATAACTTTAATATTCACATTAGAATATAGTATGCGAAACTCGAAATGACAAGTAAGATCGGAGTATTACCTTTGTCAGGGCAGCGAACTGGGGACGACGAGCTTGAGGCGAACTTCCTACCACCAACGCAGAATCTGGTTTTCAAAAGTCGAAGCTGGAGACTTGAAGAAATTAGGATTTTCTGGGATTTTCGATTGAGAAAACTCTTTTAAAAATCACTCCTTAAAAAAGAAATCCTTTCACAACTGAATCAATTTCAACTTAGGGTAGGGCTTTTCGAATTCAAGATTGCTCCCTATACTAGGATTTTCGTTCCGCCGCAAGCTTTTCTAGGACTTTCTCTGGTGACTGCTCTACTCGGATTTTCCCTCTCTGACCGCTTAGGGTTTTCTGAGCTTGAGAATGGCCCGTTCAAAACGAAGACGAAGAAGGAATTTATAGCCCTCAAAATTAGGCCGAATCCCGAAATTTTTGGGGTCGGATTTTGAATTCTAAATTCAAAAATCTTTCCTTTAGGCAAGAAATCTTTGAGATTTTGTAAAATCCTCAACGGATTGAAAATCGCCATTGAGTTTTTGCCGGATTTGTTGGTATTGTTGGTGTCGGGTTTCTGGGTTGTTGCAGCGCCAAGTTTTGGTGGAGAAGCTCGAAGAAGAAGAAGAAGAAGGTGAGGGCGAGGGAGAAGAGGTCGGAGTGTAGGAAGAAGAAGAAGAAGAAGAAGAAGAAGAAGAAGAAGATAGGGTGAGGGTTTATTAGTTTTTGGCTTCTCTGGTTTTGGTTTTCTTGGTCCAAAGGAGAAGAAATGAACGATGGAGAGAAGAAAGAATTTGGGGGCGCGTGGCCCCCACGTGTGGACATATAATATTCTTTTTTTTTTTGAATAATTGTTTTAAAATTGTTAAAACAACGAAAAAATAATAATGATTAATTTGACACCGTGTAGGGTAAAAATTGGGTGTCAACAATATCTTTTGTTAAAAAAAAATTATCTTGTGCAAATACAATTTTTATGTATGAATATATTATAAGTTGAATTTTATTTGTCTAATACTTGTATTTATTTATATTTTGATTTCTCTTAAAATATTTACTCCAGTACTAAATTAAATATTTTATTACTCACTTAAAAATTACATTTTATACATAAATTAAAATATAAATTGTTTTAATAATATTCTTTTGGCTTGTAGTAAACTTAAAGTGGAAATTTTATTTTTTGGTTTGTAGTAAACTTAAAATGGAAATTTTATTTTTGAGCTACATAAGATGAAAGTTTTATTTTTAAGCTAAATAAGATAAAAATTTTATTTTTTTAGTTAAATAAGATGAAAATTTTATTTAAAGCTAAATAAGATGAAAGTTTTATTTTTAAATTAAATAAGATGAAAGTTTAATCTTAAAAGCACATGGCACAATCATGAAATGCTATACACATACGTTAGCTAAGATGAAAATTTTTTTTAACAGTGAATAACTGAAGATTTTAAAAAGAAATTAAAAAAATTAAATAAGGTAGAGGGTGTTTTTGTAAACAAACAACTTATTCTTAGAATTGTACCATGAATAGTATTTTGAATATGTCAAACCAAACATACAATAAAAACTACTCTCAGCATAACTAATCCTAGCATAACCTATCCCACCATAACTGACTTCATCATAACTTATATCCAAACCAAATTAACGACCCGTTAGTGTATTAATCTGCTCCTCTCTCGTAGCAGTCATGAAGGTCTTTGCCCTCGGCAAATCCATCCTCTATCCGCACAATACTGATGACATATCAGTGAAATTTCACGAGTAGGATCAAAATAGAACTAATTATGAAACTGGCAATGTTTTCTTAGAAACAGAAGAATAATAGCCTAATACAACTCCAAAAACTTTCTTGTTTGTGTAATATACCACAAATACAATAAATTACAATTGAAAAATCAAAACGATAAAATTGAATAAAAATTCATTCAGGCTGAGACGTGGATATCTCGCTCTCTTTAGGAAGATTAAAGCCCACTATGGCATAATCTACACTGATCCAGCAGTAATACTCTTGACTTGTCCTCTCCAGGATACAACATCCCAACAACATTGTTTGACTCAAACAATTCCAAATTAGTTGAAGAGTCCAAGGATCCACAAAAAGAACACCTTCCTTCAACATATAATTACTCTTTTTTAAGTGGTGAATATAGTTGAAGACTTAGAATATTTTCTTTTGTAACAACCCAGAAATTTTGTCTACTTGAGTTGGAATAGTGTAAGGAGGATTTTTAATAAAGGGAAGTATGCAAATTACTTAGTTTAAGTCTGAGACCACTACGACTCTGGAGTAAAAGTTATTGTTTCACTAGGTGAAGGTTCAATGCAAGGCACACCTTCATTATGCATAGTAGTCTTCCTTCAGCTGATAAACTCTCTGTAATATTAATAAGTGAGTGGAGGATTGTAGGTGGAACATTTTTTAATATTCATTTTATTATACCTAATTCTTCCACTTCATGTTGCCTGAAATAATTATTCCATTTAGCCTATTTTTATAATATATATTTGGCCATTAGTATGATCATGTTGGCCACCCAGAAAATGTAGTGGAGTTCATATTTGTTCCACTTCACATTTGCTGATTCTTCTCGTGTATATATAGGAGCACATTCTTCTTATTTCAACACAGATGTAGCGAGAAAACTTAGAGCATAAAATGAAAGGAAAAACATTCAGGCAGTGAGCAATACCAAGAAAATATATTTTATTCACATATATATGTTGAGAATTTTATTAACTGAAGGGAGGTGTTTTATTATGTCGAGCTTCAGTAATTTTATTCTTGTAAGTTGCTCTTATTTTCTAAATCTTCTACAATAAGATATTTTATATAAATGAGTTTTTTTCGTGTACTTTTAAGTATTTTATTATGAGAATATTATTTATGATGAATGATGAATTTATCTTGATGTATCAAAGTTAAATCGAAAGATCCTACATGTCACTTTATTTACTTGAATTAGAGATTTAAAAGAAGTTGTTGATGAGGAAGTTTTATTTATTCTATTGTTATTATATGAGGATTTTACTACTTGAGATTATATTATGTCTTGAAATTTATATGAAAAGAGTTTATATGAAGTTAAGTTGAGGATAATATAACGAATTGAGAATGCTTGAGCCATTGAACATGAAAACATGTTATATTAAAAACTTGTTTACATAATACGATAAGTAAGGTTAAAAGAGTCAAAATGACCATTTGAATTGAGTCGAGCATGATAAGTTACATGATTATTGAGTTGACTATGTTTGAGTACTTGTATGTGATTGAATAAATTGATAAATCTTTGAGACGAATTGAGATAACTCTATAAGGTTGAGGATGAGTTGATTGATTAAGCATTAAGGATTGAGTTACATGATTATTTGAGCATGTTTAAGTCTTGGGAGGAGTATCGAGCACCGAACGGGGAGCGAGTATACTTATACTTTAACCCCACAAAACTATGTTGTCAGCATAGGATAGTCATACAACATTGTTCTAGTGACTTGTCCCGCAAGTGGACAGTTACCCTGGATCCAAGAGAGAGTTGATCGTCCTATGACATGGAACGTATAGGACGAGCGTGGCAACGATGCCGATTCATTGTACATCACCTAACTTATGGTAGTTGGAGGTATGTCGGTTAAGAGAAACTCCTAAACAACTTTGATTGAACATGAGATTTACAAACTTGAGTTTACTTTCACTACATATATGTATATATATATGTGTGTATATATATATATCCATCTGTGTGTATGTGTGTGTGTGTGTATGTATATATATATGTATATATATATATGTGTGTGTGTGTATATATATATATGTATATATACATATATTACATTGTTTGAACGTGAGAAATTTCTAAACTATTATGTACTGAGCTGAACATGAGTTAAGGAGTCGAGGTGAGTATTCTTAAGCTTATTATTATTATATTTGAGCCGTTGTACTTACCATACGTCCCACGTACTGACGCCTTTGGCGCTGCATCGTTTCATGATGCAGATACTAGAGATAGAGGACTTCAGCCCGTGTATCGTTGAAATCTTAATCGTACACTTCAGAGTTGGTGAGCTCTCCTTACATTCCAGAGAAGCCCATTTTACCTTCTGTCTTTTATTCAGTACTATTTTCATTTGAGATGTCTATGGCCTGTCATGGCACTTTCTAGGTTGTTGATTAGAGACTTCATAGACGTTGAGGGAGTGATTTCTTAAAAAGTATTGTATAATTTCAAACTTTGTTCTTTTGAAACTGTGAGTGTGTTTTCATTAATAATATTGTATCTATTTGAGTTATTTCTTCCGTTGCTGAGTACAATGTGACGATGAGGCCAAGTAGTTCGCTCAGAGGCTAGTAATAGTTTTCGCGTGCTAGTCACGCCAAGGGTACCCTCCCGGAACGTAACAAACTTGGTATCAAAGCACAGAGTTCCAGAGTCTTAGGGAGTCTATGAAGCCGTGTCTAGTAGAGTCTTGTTTATGTGTGTGTTGTGCACCACATTTCACAAACAGGAAATTATAGGACATAGGGAATTGTTACCCTTTCTTGTGATATAAGTTCGTGCGATATAGTTGGAAACTCTAGAAATTTCTTTTCTAACTCGATCGTTACACAACTGTAGATCATTCCTCCAAGACATGCAGTAACCCAGAGAAATACCTCAACTAGGACTGCCAAGAACCCTACTTCAGATATATCTCCCCAAATGGAAATGAGGGGCCAAGGGCGACCGCCCAAGACCACTGGCGTTCCTGTGACACCTACTGCTCCACCTGCTCCTACTTTGGAGGCTGAATTTCAAGGAGCTATAGCTATGCTTACACATTTAGTAGCTGCTTAGAATGGGAATCAGGGTTCACCAGTCCCTAGCTCTAGCTCTCAAGAGCCCACAACTGCTTCCAGGCTAAGGGGTTTTCTAAGGATGAATCCACCTGTCTACACGGGGTCAAAAGTTGAAGAGGACCCACAGAACTTCATTGATGAGATGGGGAAGGTGTTGAAGACCATGTATGCAACTGAGACTGAGGCACTTGAGCTGGCTGCTTACCAACTCAAGGATGTGACCAATGTCTGGTATAATCAGTGGGAAGAGACTCGAGGTGATGATGTTGAGCCTGCCATTTGGGATGATTTTGAGAGTGCCTTTCTCGATCACTTCTTCCCTCAAGAGTTGATTGAGGAGTTCATGAATTTGAAACAAGAAGGGATGTCAATGAAAGATATAGCTTAAAATTCATCCAACTATCCAGGTAAGCTACAGAGATGGTCCGACTATGAGAGTAAGAATGAGAAAGTTCGTATCTGGGTTAGGTAAGCATGTGAAGAGAGACTATAGCGCAGCATTGTTAATTCTGAATATGGATATTTCGAGGTTAATGGTTTATGCTGAGAAAACTAGAGAGGACAAGAAGAAGTATAAAGAAGAGCATCTGGGAAAGAAGGCCAGGTCAGCGGGGCCTGAGTCTAGTCAGCACAAGCAGGGCAAGGGAGATAAGTCCTACTTCCAAAAGGGGTCCTCCAACTATGCACCATCTTCAGCTAGTGCATCGCCTCCGAGCCACAGGCACAATCAAAAGTCCCAAGTCTAGCCAAACTTTAGGGCACAGGGTTCGCAAGCCAGCGTGACTATTGGCTCCAAAGAGAGGCCACTTTGGGGGAAATGTGGCAAAATGCATCTGGGAGAATGTAAAGATGGAGGGAATGGTTGTTATAACTGTGGCCAGAAGGGTCATTTTCAGAGGGAGTGTCCGACGTGGAGCAATAAGGCCCAAACCGCTACCACAACACCACCATCGAGGGTTAACCAAAGAGGTGTTGCACCAGTACCAGGTGGAGGGACAAACCATCTGTACGCAATGGGGAATCGACAGGACCAAGAGGATACACCGGATGTTATGACGGGTATAATTCAAGTATTTACTCTTGATTGTTATGTTTTAATGGATCCTAGTTCTACTTTGTCATTTGTAACTAATTATGTGGCGAGTAGATTTGAGATTCTCCCTGAGTACTTGCTTGAACTTGTTTCTACTCCTGTAGCTGAGTTTATTCAAACTGAGATAATCTATAGAAACTGCGTGGTATCTATTCATCACAGGGATACTTCTGCTAATTTGGTTGAGTTGGATATGGTTGATTTCGATATAATCCTTGGTATGGATTGGCTTCAGGCTTTCTATGCCTCGATTGATTGTCGAACTCGAACGGTTAAATTTCAGTTTCCTAATGAGTCTTTTATTGAGTGGAAGGGAGATTAGATTGTGCCAAAGGGTAAATTTCTTTCTTACCTCAAGGCCTGACGATTGATTTCTAAGGGATGTATCTATCACCTCATGCGAGTTAAATCGAATGATGTTGAGCCCCCTTATCTTGAGTCAATCGCAATTGTAAATGAGTTTCTTGATGTATTTCCTAAGGATTTTCCTAGAATCCCTCCTGATAGGGAGATCGACTTTGGGATTAATGTTCTTCCTAACACCAAGCTGATTTCCATTCCGCCATATAGGATGGCCCCTATAGAGTTAAAGGAGTTAAAGGAAGAACTGAAGCACTTGTTGGAAAAAAGATTCATAAGGCCAAGTGTCTCTCCATGGGGCGCTCCGGTATTGTTTGTACGAAAGAAGGATGGTTCCTTGAGGATGTGTATCAACTATCGTCAATTGAATAAGGTGACAATTAAGAATAAGTATCCCCTTCTGAGAATCGATGACTTGTTTGACCAACTTCAGGATACCACTATTTTCTCTATGATATACCTCAGATCAGGCTATCACCAGTTGAAAGTAAGAGAATGTGATATCCCGAAGATGGCTTTTCGAACCCGAAATGGTCATTTTGAGTTTTTGGTGATGCCGTTTGGGTTGATAAATGCACCTGCGACCTTTATGGACTTAATGAATAGGGTATTCAGGTAGTATCTTGACACGTTTGTGATTGTGTTTATCGACAACATTTTGGTGTATTTTAGGAATGAGGAGGAGCATGCCAATCACCTCAGAAATGCTTTGCAGATGCTCCAAGATAATGAGTTGTATGCAAAGTTTTCTAAGTGTGAATTTTGGCTCAAATCTGTGGCCTTCTTAGGTCGTGTGGTTTTTGGGGATGGAATTCAAGTAGATACTCAAAAGATTGAGGTGGTTAAGAATTGGTCAAGACCAATCTCACTGACTGAGATAAGAAGTTTTTTGGGGTTGGCTGGTTACTATCGAAGGTTCGTTGAAGGATTTTCTTCCATAGCCGCACCAGTCACTAGACTGACTCAGAAGAAGGTCAAGTTTCAATGGTTTGACGAGTGTGAGAAAAGTTTTCAAGAGTTAAAGACGAGGCTGACTACTGCACCGGTGTTGACCTTGCTCGATGGGACTGATGGGTTTGTTATCTACTGCAATGCGTCAAGAGTACGATTGGGATATGTGTTGATGCAAAAAAGGAAGGTTATTGCCTATGCTTCTAGACAACTCAAGGTGCATGAGAAGAACTAACCCGCTTAGGACTTAGAATTGGCAGCAGTAGTGTTTGCTCTCAAGATCTGGCGCCACTACTTGTATGGAGCGCATGTTGATGTGTTCACAAACTACAAAAGTCTACAATATGTTTCCACCCAGAAGGAGCTTAACTTAAGGCAAAGAAGATGGCTTGAGTTGCTCAAGGACTACGACATGAGTATTCTCTATCATCCAGGTGAGGCTAATGTGGTTGTCAATGCTCTTAGCAGGATGTCCATAGGGATCACTGCCCATGTGGAGGAAAGAAAGGAAAGAGCTGGTCAAAGAGGTGTATAAACTGGCTAGATTGGGAGTACAACTTGAAGAGTAATAAGGTTAATATCTAGAATGGGTCTGCTTCATCTTTAGTGTCAGAGGTGAAGGAAAAGCAAGATCGAGATCCTATTCTATTGCAGTTAAAAGATGATGTACATAAGCAGAAGGTTATATCTTTCGCCAAAGGGAGAGATGGGGTATTGAGATCTCAAGGCAGATTGTGTGTTCCTGACGTTGACGATGTTCGAGAGAGGATCATAGAAGAAGCACATAATTCTAGGTATTCCATTCATCTTGGCTCCACCAAGATGTATCACGACTTGAGAGAAGTCTATAGGTGGAATTGGATCAAAAGGGATATTTTGGAACTTGTTGCGAAGTGCCCCAGTTGGTAGCAGGTCAAGGTTGAGCATCAAAGACCAAGTGGGTTGGCTCAGAACATTGAGATTCTAGATTGGAAATGGGAAATGATCAATATGGACTTCATTACCAGCTTAACAAGGTCGCGGAAGCAACATGATTCGATGTGGGTAATAGTGGACCGAAAGACTAAGTCTGCTCACTTCTTGGCAGTCAAGACAACTCACACTGCAGAGGAATATGCCAAGTTGTATATTCATGAGGTTCCATGGAGTTCCGTTGTCCATCATCTCAAACGGAGGGGTTCAATTCACCTCTCAGTTTTGGAGGTCTTTCCAAAAGGGATTGGGTACTAGGGTGAATCTAAGTACAACCTTCTACCCTAAGACAGATGGCCTGATGGAGTATACTATTCAGATGTTAGAGGATATGTTGAGAGCATGCACTATTGATTTTAAAGGTAATTGGGATGACCATTTGCCTTTAATAGAGTTTGCTTACAACAACAACTTTCATTCGAGTATTCAGATGGTCTTATATGAGACACTCTATGGGAGGAGGTGTAGATCGCCGATTGGATGGTTTGAGGTAGGAGAAGCAGAGTTGATCGGACCAGACTTAGTTCACCAAGCAATAGAGAAAGTGACGACTATTCGTGAGAGGTTGAGGACTGCACAGAGTCGACAAAAATCTTATACGGATGTCTGAAGAAGAGACTTAGAGTTTGAGATCAATGATTGGGTATATTTGATAGTGTCACCCATGAAGGGAGTGATGATATTTGGGAAGAAAGGAAAGATGATTCCTTTGGGAAGAAAGGAAAGATGAGTCTGAGGTACATTGGCCCTTACCAAGTCATAAAGAGAGTGGGCAAAGTTATGTACGAGTTGGAGTTACCTTTAGAATTAGCGGCTATTTACCCAGTTTTCCACGTTTCTATGCTTAAGAAATGTTTAGGAGATCTTCGATTGGTGGTGCCTGTCGAGAATATTGAGGTGAAAAATAGTATCAGTTACGAGGAAATTCCTGTCCAAATCCTTGATCGCCAGGTTTGAAGGTTGAGAAAGAAAGAGATTGCGTCTGTTAAGGTATTGTGGAGGAATCAATTCATAGAAGAAGCTACTTAGGAGGCGGAGTAGGACATGAAGGACAAATACCCCCACTAATTCCAGTCTACGGATGACGAGAGAGTTGACGGTAATAATTACTTCTATATTTCTATTCATTGAGTTTTTCTCTCATTCATAGATATGATAGAGTTCTAGAGTTGGAGTGAGGATTGGTATGACTTATAAATGTGATGTGATTATTATTTTTGTTGTATTCCTTATTTGATTGGTTTAAATAAGTCAGTCGAGGGGTAATTAATTGTTAGAGTCCATGAGAGGATACATGTCTTAACTTATATTCTCTTCATTCGACGACGAATGATCCCAATGGAGAGATAATATAACAACCCTGAAATTTTTGTCTACTTGAGTTGGAATAGTGTAAGGAGGATTTTTAAAAAGGGGAAGTATGCAAATTAATTAATTCAAGTTTGAGACGACTATGACTCTGGAGTAAAAGTTATTATTTCACTAAGTGAAGGGTCAATGCATGACACACCTTCATTATGCATAGTAGTCATTCCTTCAGCTGATAAACTCTCTGTAATATTAATAAATGAGTGGGGGATTGTGGGTGGAACATTTTTTAATATTCATTTTATTATATATACCTAATTCTTCCACTTCATGTTGCCTGAAATAATTGTTCCATTTAGCCTATTTTTATAATATGTCTTTGGCCATTAGTATGATAATGTTGGCTACCTAGAAAATGTAGTGGAATTCATATTTGTTCCACTTCATATTTGTTGATTCTTCTCGTGTATATATAGGAGCACATTATGCTTATTTCAACACAGATGTAGCGAGAAAACTTAGAGCATAAAATGAAAGGAGAAACATTCAGGCAGTGAGCAATACCAAGAAAATATATTTTGTTTACATAAATATTTTGAGAATTTTATTAGCTAAAGAGAGGTGTTTTATTTTGTCGAGTTTCAATAATTTTATTCTTGTAAGTTGCTCATATTTTCTAAATCTTTTATAATAAGATATTTTATATAAATGCGTTTATTTTCTTGTACGTTTAAGTACTTTATTATGAGAATATTACTTATAATGAGTGATGAATTTATCTTAATGTATCAAAGTTAAATCGAAAGACCTTACATGTCACTTTATTTACTTGAATGAGAGATTTAAAAGAAGTTATTGATGAGGAAGTTTTATTTATTCTATTGCTATTATATAAGGATTTAACTTCTTGAGATTATATTATGTCTTGAGATTTATGTGAAAAGAGTTTATATGAAGTTAAGTTGAGAATAATATAACGGATTGAGAATACTTGAGCCGTTGAACATGAAAACATGTTACATTATAAACTTGTTTACATAATATGATGAGTAAGGTTAAAAGAGTCAAAACCACCATTTGAATTGAGTCGAGCATGATAATTACATGATTATTGAGTTGACTATATTTTAGTACTTGCATGTGATTGAATGAATTAATGAATCTTTAAGACGAATTCAGATAACTCTATGAGGTTGAGGTTGAGGATGCGTTGATTGATTAAGCATTGAGGATTGTGTTACATGATGATTTGAGCATATTTAAGTCTTAGGAGGAGTATTGAGCATCGAGGGAGAAGCAAGTATACTTTTACTTTAACCCACAGAACTATGTTGCCAGCGTAGGATAGTCATATAACACTGTTCTGGTGACTTGTCCCGCAAGTGGACATTTATCCTGGATCCAAGAGAGAGTTGATCGTCCTATGCCATGGCACGTATAGGATGAGCGTAGCAACGATGCCGATTCATTGTACATCACCTAACTTATGGTGGTGGGAGGTATGTCGGTTAAGAGAAACTCCTAAGCAACTTTAATTGAACATGAGATTTACAAACTTGAGTTTACTTTCACGATGCACATATATATATATATATATAATTTGATATATATTGTTTGATATATATTGTTTGAACGTAAGAAATATTCTAAACTATTATGTACTGAGCTGAGCATGAGTTGCGGAGTCGACGTGACTATTCTTGAGCTGCTGCTGCTGTTGTTGTTGTTGGACTTACCGTACATTCCACGTACTGACACCTTTGGCGTTGCATCGTTTCATGATGCAAATATTGGAGATAGAGGATTTCAGCCCGTGCACCACTGAAATTCGAATCGAACACCTCAGAGTTGGTGAGCTCTCCTTACATTCTGGAGAAGCCCTTTTTACTTTTTATCTTTTATTAAGTACTATTTTCATTTGACGTGTTTATGGTCTGTCATGGCACTGTCTGGATTGTTGATTAGAGGTTTCATAGACGTTAAGGGAGTGATTTCTTAAAAAATATTGTATAAATTTCAAACACTGTTCTTTTGAAACTGTGAGTGAGTTTTCATTAATAATATTGAATCTATTTCAGTTATTTCTCCGCTGTTGAGTACGATGTGATGATGAGGCCAAGTGATTCGCTTGGAGGCTAGCAGTAGTCTTCGCGTGCTAACCACGCCAAGGGTACCCTCCCAGGGTGTGACATCTTTGTCTCAATTCTCTTTTACTTTTGCACACTTCACTACATACTACAATATTTTATCCACACCTCACATTTTTTCTCCCACTTATTGCACTTTCACAAAGGAAGAAATATTACTATTTATAGATGAGAATTCATTCTTGTCTTGAATATGATTAATGTGGATAGTAATTTAGGTATATGAATGGAGGAATCATGCCTTAGAGGTTACATGACTTACAAGACTCTATAAGTTACAAGAAACTTATTGTCACATTCTACCACTAACTCATGTTACAAATTAATATTTTTAATATTAAAATGTATCTTTCAGCAGTATTTCTCCTAATATTCACCAACAGAAGTGCCCTTTTTACTAGATGGGATAACAACAACGACATATCTAGTGTAATCATACTTTAAGAGAGAAATTATTTTCAATAGATCCTCAATGAAAACGAAAACAGCAGGAGCGAAGAAGGCAAGACAACATTTACTAATCGGGAATTAAAACCACTTATAGATATCGAAATTTTGTAAGACTCTACAATATGAGTCACATTTCAGTCATGATTTCTTGGAGACTGCTCTACCCTAAACCCTAATATATGACTACATAAAAATGTACTATATTACCTTAAAAAGACATCTCAGAAATCTCATAAACTCTTGAGGTATTCATAAAAAGATCAAGATCACATCCAAATTATCTCAATTCGAGAAATACACTACTAACAGTTCTCAAATTACAAAAAAATCTTAGGAGAGAAGAATCAAGGGATAAACAGTTTTGTACCTACATTGTTTATCAATTAAATTATATTTCTTCATATTTTATTTATAATTATAACTTATTTTTCATACATTGCAAGCATCACTTTATTCAGTTTGACTTCAAATTATAAGTTGGAAATAGTGCTGAAAAGTTGGATGAGCTACATCTGCTTACTAACCTGCCTGAGAAGACTCTCTTCTATTGGAAGTCTCAGGTCGTCCTTAGTATTACCATTTGTAAGTGAGGAGACTCACCTATATTAATATTAAATTAAATTAATAATACACAAATTAAGCACTTTGATCAAAATTAACAAAAAAGAATCTGACTAGAGGATAGATATATACAAATCCTGTTATTGAATTTGTATTACAAAATCATTTAGAATAAAAACTTTTGTAGAATAAAATTTTGTGGAAGTAATAAATACAAAGTTTCCAACAAGTTTTCTAAATTAAAGTAATGAAAACAGAACATGTAAGGAAAAATAGAAACAATATTGGAAAGAAAGAAAATATCCGAATCTACAGAATTTACTATGTATCCAATAGATTTAATCTCTTCACTGTATCCGAGTGATTTATTTCCTCTCAAGATAAAATAGATATAGAAGTAGTGGCACCTCAAACTTCAATACTTCAACTATTCAAAAAGTAGCAAAAAAAATCACGCAAAGACTCTACTTTGTTTATTAAAAAAAATGGAAAAGGGCCTAAAATGCCCTCTAAATATTGGAAATGATACAAAAATATCCTCCATACACCTATTGGGCCTAAAATGTCTCTGTCATCCACCTTTTAGTCCAAAAATGCCCTCCATTGATCTTTTTGGCTCACTTATACCCTTGAAATTAATAATCCTCTCTTTCTTCTTTTTCTTTTCTAAATATTTATTATGTTTCATTTTCTTATGAAATAAAATAAATCTCGATCTCTATTAGATTTCTTTTCATAATTTATCCAAACAGAAGTAATGTATCTATTTAAGGATCAAAGTGATTTTTTAAAAAAATGATCAAAGTGATTTATTAAACTAATTAACCGATGTAGCTATCTAAGAAAGAAAACTTTTTAAAAATATGTAAAGTTAATGAAAAAGTAAGTTTTTAACGTTATAATAACAATAACAAAAAATTATTTAAATTTAACTAAATAAAAAAATTAAATAAAGTTAATTCGATTTTAATAAATCACTTTGATCCGTAAAAGGTGAATTATTTTGTCTAAATAAAATACAAGTATGTGTATTTTTTAAAATTTTCAAAATGTGTATTGTTATAACTTTAGATTTTCATAGAGAGTCTTTTTAAAAGTTTTTTTCCGATAATTTATTAAATCCAAAAAATATACCTTTTTCATAGCGCTAAATGTTTTTTAAAAAAACAACAACAATAAAACTACTAGTTTACTTTTTAATCAGATTTTTCAGATATTTTTTTAAAACCAAAATAATTTTTTTATAACCCCAAAACAAACTTTAAAAAATAAATAAATAATCAAATTTTTTTTTGTAAAAAAAAAAAATTGAGAATGAAGTTTACTAGAGCTTCTATAGTATGGAGAAAGATGCTGCAAATCTGAGAGGAGGTGGAGCACAATATTGGATGGAATACCAGGGCTGCAAATGCTAGCTTTTGGTTTGATAATGGAACCAAACAAGGAGTATTATACTTTGTGGAAGGTGAATCCGCTCAAGAGAAAGAAGTTGAAGCAAAGGAATACATTAACAATGGTCAATGGTTACAAGATCAATTGAAAGAGGTTATCCCTAAAGATATGACTAGCTACTTATGTGAGTGCATCAATCCTATTGCTGGTGAAGGCAGTGATAAAGCTTGTTGGATGGGTAATAATTTTGGGCTGTTTACTGTTAAATCAGCTTATCAAATACTTAGAAAGAAGAGGATTGAGGTTGATTGGCACAAGCTTGTTTGGCTTAAGGGTTTTCCACTGAAAATATCTTTCTTCTTATGGAGGGTGTTGAAAAGGTATATTGCTACTGATGATAATCTTCAGAGAATGAGGGTGCATTTCGTCTCTAAATGTTGTGATGTGGGAGAAAGGGAAACAATGAATCATCTTTTACTAACAGCTCCCATAGCCCAAAGGCTATGGAAAGAGATTGTCATTTGTGCTGGTGTGCTAATTGATAGAGATCATTTGCTACCTAATATGTATAGTTGGTGGGAGTATGACATAACCGTAAAATAGAGACACATCTTTAAGACAGTCCCAACAGTTATAGTTTGGGAGTTGGAAGAGGGGGAACTCTATCAAACATGGCAAAAAAATGACTTTTTACTAGATGGATCATGCTTGTCAGGTAATCATTCATCAATTCATAAAGGTTACTTTTCCTGGACTGTACATAGTACCTCATAAATGGGAGGAAATGGTAGAACTGGCTCAAAGATGGAAACCTATATTATGCTATCATACAGTGAAATCTTTTTCCCCTAATGAGGGATGGATTAAATGCAACACAGATGGGGCTTGTAAAGAGAATCTAGGATTGAGTTCTTATGGTTTTTTCTTGAGAGACTGTACTGGGAACCTAATTTATGCAGAGGCTAATAAGTTCATTGGTCTGGCAACCAATATGATGTAGAAGCTACAACTATTCTACCGGCAGTGAGGTTTTGCCTCCATAATGGGCTGACAAATATCTATTTGGAGACAGACTCTATGTGAGTTAAGAATATGATAATGGGGAAATGGAGGAGCTCTTAGGAACTAGAGGATATTGTTGAAGAAATTCATACTGCAGTGCATAGATGTAAAGCTAGCATTCAACAGGTGTTCAGAGAGTCAAATCAGTTGGTTGATTATCTAGCAAACAACTCATGCATTCAAGATTCTAATATGTAATATAATAGTTTTCATGAACTACCAAGCACAGCAAGGAAATTACTAAATATGGATAAGTTCCAGATACCAAGGATAAGAATTAAACCTAAGTAGATTACACTTCATCATGAATAAACATAGAAGGAAGGCCTATGGTTTACATAAAAATTATATTTACATGGAAGAAGCAAGCCTAGACAATTTCTACTTAGCTGTACAAGAAGGAGGTTATGTCATCTTTCAATTAGGTCCAACTTCAGAAAAAGAGAAGAGATGATTGACCGGGATAGAAGAGAAGATCATTGCTGCCTTGCAGAGATCTGAAGTTACTTGGTTGATGGTTCTCTCATTTCACCTTCAATTGCAAAGAGCTGCAAAGATACCAAACAGGAATGCAAAGGTCAAATCATGGATGTTAGATGTGAAATGGAAAGGTGCAGTGCAGGCTTATCAGATTTTGACCCCATAGAAACTCAGGTCGGACCTTTCATTCCATATACATCAGGATGAAATACCTAAAATGGAAATGTAAGGTTAAGGTGCAGACGGAGCTAAAGATGAATTTTAGAGACTTGATGGTACCTACGAGAGCTGACATTGATGCTTGGGAAGATGAAATTAAGAGCAACCCAAAAGTGACGGAAGCTGCTTTGGTTCCAGGGAATCTTTGACAAAAGAGTACGCGGCTATGAAGATGAAGTTATTTGGAACCCCTACAAATGGAGGGTCTTTGTATTATGAAGCAACTAATAAATGTTATTTTCCTAATTGTAGTCGGGCCAGTTGGATCTCTCAATGTACTTTTTCCAGGTTTGATGAATAAAAAAAATAGGGGTTTATTTTATTCCATAAGAAAATAAAATATAATAATTATTTTTTTTAAAAAAAAATTGTTACTTTCAAGGGTAGAAGTAAGTCAAAAAGGTGAATGAAGGACATTTTTGGACCCAAAGGTGGATGACAGGGGCATTTTAGGCCTATCAGGTAGATGAAGGACATTTTTGTACTATTTTCAATAGTTTAAGAGTATTTTAGGCTCTTTTCCATAAAAAAAAAGTATGTAGAAGGAGGAAGAAATTCAACGCTAAAAAATGAGAGAAAAACCTTTTGTTTATAGCCAACAAAAAATGTTTATTATTCCTCATGAAAAGATCACAATTATTTGAAAAAAGAACAATCTTTTGAAAAGTTAACAATCGTTTAGAAAAGGCACATCCTTTCAAGAAGATCAGAACTTCAAGAAAAAGTCACAACTTTTCAAAAAAGTTGCAACCCTTCATTTCCATTCACCCATTTAAAAATCAAACAAGCCCCCACATGAATGAAAATGACTACTTTGTTAATGATTTTCTTTATGGACTGACTTATATTGTGACTCCTTACTACAATTGGTTAATTGGTCATTTAAAAATAAAGATTTGGAAGATCCGTACAAAGAAAATTCATAATAGCTTGAGCAGTTCTTCAATTATATATGGTCATAGAGATTTATTGGAGAAATCGACATGAATTTAGTTTTGTGGCTATAAGATTTCTTTGTTCATTTTTTCTTATCTACTTTGACAAATATGATTATTTTATCAAAATTTTTTATTAATTGACATATAATTTTAGGTCTTGAGAAATCATGTGATGAATAAGTATTTAGTGTTACAACAACAACAGTAACATATCTAGTAGAATCCCAAAAGTGGAGTTTGGGGAAGGTAGAATGTACACAGACCTTATAGTCACTTCATAGAAGTAGATAGGTTGTTTCTTGGAAAGCCTTGTCTCAAAAACCCATAAGCAGAATAAACTATATCTGGAAGACAAGGAAGAAAGAAAAGTAAATACACAGAGCGATTCGTGCTAAAAACACATGATGGTATACAAATACAACAAAATTGATATGTTAAACCTCGAAATTTCTTAAGGTTAATTATTGATTGGGATAAATTGTTGGGATTGAAGTATAGCCTAAATTTAATCAATTTGAGGTGCGGGAGTATGGAATCAAGTGAATTTGGCGATAAACTCTAATTTGAAGTCGAAAGTCCTTAATTGGGATTAAAATACTAAAGTTTGGGACTCAATTGGTCAATGGGCTAACTAGA
>JAOTQR010143373.1:0-20224 GCA_025774065.1 Solanum ossicruentum | reverse complement strand
AGATATAAGTTGGTTCTCCCGAGCCTTATCGGCAACGGGTGCCAGTCCGCCCTAACCAGACTTTGGGGCGTGACATTGATGCTGCTGGAAGTTTATAAGCAGTTGGGCGTAGGAGCCCCCACGCCTTTCCAATGCAACTACTCATGGTAGACAGATCGGTGAAGTGGCCCATTGGGATTTTATGTGATGTGCTGGTCTGTATGGGCAGGTTCATCTTTCCTACGGACTTGTCATTTTGGACTGTCAGGTGGATTTTGAGGTTCATATCATCCTTGGGAGACCATTTTTAGATACTGGGAGGGAATTGGTAGATGTGGAGCAAGGGGAGCTGACCTTTAGACTAAATACTAAAGATATAAAATTCAGTGTGTGTGCCATAATGAAGAGACCTAAAGAGGTGGCTGTGATGTCTATCATAGATGTGAAAGATGTCTATCTTTCTAAAATCCCACTTGAGGAAACAATGAGTGTAGATATATTGGTGGTAGTGTTGATGAACTTCCCAGAGGATGGTATTAACGAGTACACTGACACCGTGAATGCTTTGCAAGGTGGGGGAACCAGACCATTTGTCCCTAGAAAGTTGGACTTGGACCTACAAAATAGACTAACACCACCAGTTAAACCTTCCATCGAGGAGCCTCTGGGTGTGGAGCTTAAGGAGTTGCCCAACACTTAAGGTATGCATTTTCAGGCACTAATAACACTCCTCCTATGATTATGTCTGTAGATCTCTAGGTAAACCAGGTGAAAGCATTACTGGGGGTCCTCCAACAGTTCAAGTGAGCTATTGGTTGGACCATTATAGATATTATAAGTATTCCTCCAGGGATATGCACGCACAAGATCAAATTGGAGGACAACTGTATGCCCAGTATTGAGCACCAGCGCAGGCTAAATCCATATATGTAAGAGGTGGTTAAAAAGGAGATCATCAAGTGGCTGGATGCTGGGGTGATATACCCCATTTCTGATAGCAAGAAGGTCAATCTAGTTTGGTATGTCCCTGAGAAAGGGGGCATGACAGTGGTGGCTAATCACAAAAATGATTTGGTTCTTTGGAGGCCTGTAACTAGGTGGCGAGTGTGCATAGACTGCCATAAGTTGAATAGATGGACCTTGAAGGATCATTTTCCTATGCCCTTTAGAGACCAAATGTTAGACAGATTAGCAGGTAGAGGGTGGTACTGCTTCTTAGACAGGTACTCGGGCTACAGTCAGATATCCATAGCTCCTGAGGATAAGGAGGAAACCACCTTCACTTGCCCGTATGGAATTTTTGCTTTTAGTAGGATGCCTTTCTGGATATGTAATGCCCCAACCACTTTCCAATGACGTATGATGTCAATCTTCTCCGAGATGGTTGAAGACACCCTCGAGGTATTTATGGATGACTTCTGTGTAGTAGGTGATTCCTTTGATACCTGTCTGTTGAATCTTAGCAGGGCGCTACAGCTGTGTGAGGATGTGCTAAATTGGTAAAAATGCCACTTCTTAGTCAAGGAAGGGATTGTTCTTGGCCATAAGATTTCTGAGAAGGGCATAGAGGTGGATAAGGAAAAGATCGAGGTGATTGAGAAATTACCACCTCTCATATCTGTGAAGGTGGTCCGGAGTTTCCTTGGGCATGCAGGCTTCTACCGCTGCTTTATAAAAGACTTCTCCAAGATTGAAAATCCATTGTGCAAGCTATTGGAGAAGGATATAAAGTTTCATTTTGATGATAACTGCATGCATGCCTTTGATACCTTGAAGCAAAAGTTGATCTCTGCACCTGACTGGGCTGCCCCTGTTTGAGGTTATGTGAGATGCAAGTGAAATTGTTGTGGGTGTTGTGCTCAGATAGAAGCGCAACAAGATTTTTCACCCCGTCTACTACGCCAGCAAGACCCTCAATGATACTCAAAAGAATTATACAATGATTGAGTAGGAATTGCTGGCTGTGGTGTATGTATTTGACAAGTTTCGGGCATACTCATTGGGCACCAAATCCATAGTGCACACCGACCATGGAATCTTGAGATACCTCATGGAAAAGAAAGATGCTAAGCTGAGGTTGATCAGATGGATTCTCCTACTGCAGGAGTTTAACTTTAAGGTCCTAGACCACAAAGGATCTGAGAATCATGTCACAGGCCACTTATCCAGGCTGGAAGATGAGTTAAGGGCAAAGGATTGGTTGAACATTGATGATTCTTTTCTTGATGAGCAGGTATTGGCAACTTCTGTTGAGCTTATTCCTTGGTTTGCTAATTTTGCTAACTTTCTGGTTAGCAATATTATATAAAAGGGCCTTAACCCTCACTAGAGAAAAAAGTTTCTTTTTGATGTGCGCAGGTACTTCTGGGATGACCCGTACTTGTTCAGAACATGTGCTAATGTGGTTATCAAGTAGCGCATTCCAGAAGTAGAGATGTTGAGTATCAAGGAGGCCTATCACTCCTCCTCATTGTGCTCATCATGGTGGCGCCAGGACAGCCAAAAAGATTCTTCAATATGGATATTATTGGCCCACCATATATAAAGATGCCCACAACTTGGTGCTTGGGTATGACCAGTGCTAGCAACAGGGCAACATCTTAAAGTACCAAGAGCTGCCCATGACCCCGATTCTTGAGGTAATATGTTCTACGTCAGGGGCATTGATTTTATGGGCGCATTTGTGAGCTCTTATGGAATGAAGTACATGCTTGTGGTAGTGGATTATGTCTCCAAGTGGGTGGAGGCGGTTGTACTACCAAAAAATGAAAGTAAGAGTGTTCCCCAGTTTTTTAGACAAAACATCTTTTCTAGATTTGGGACACCTAGAACTATCATCAGTGAAGGGGGCTCTAATTTCTGCAACAAGGTCTTCAGTGTTGCGCTCGTAAAGTATGGAGTATGGCAAGAAAAAGTCGCCACACCCTATCACCCACAAACTAGTGGACAAGTTGAAGTGCCAAATCAAGAGATAAAGGAGAGCCTGACCAAGTTTGTGAATGCTACCAGGACTAATTGGGTGAGGAAGCTAGATGATGCACTTTGGGCTTACAAAGCAGCTTACAAGACACCCATTGGTATGTCCCCATATCAGTTGGTGTTTGGTAAAGCCTGTCATCTACCCATGGAGTTGGAGCATAAGGCACTCTGGGCTTTCAAGAAGCTCAACATGAATTAGGAGGAGGCTACTAACCTAAGACTTGACCAACTCCATGAGTTGGATGAGTTTTCCCCTCCAAGTGTATGAGAGTGCAACACTGTACAAAGAGAGAATGAAGATCCAATACGACAAGCATATTGCTCAATGGTGTTTTAGTGTTGGTGATAACTCTAGATTGAAGTTGTTCCCAGGTAAGCTCAAGACTAGGTGGTCTAGCCCATATGCAATCACCCAGATGTTCCCCTAAGGTGCAATTGAGTTAGAAGCAGAAAATGGGGATCGATTCAAAGTGAATAGGCAGAGAATGAAGCAATACTTGGGTGCAATAGGGGAAGCTCAGTGATTGAGGTCTTGCTTATTGACGAAGTCTGAGTAGTCAAGATAGTTGCATCATGCTGCGACATTAAATCAAGCGCTTCATGGGAGGCAACCCATGCATTGTAATTGAAAAACAAAAAGCTTTAATTTATATGTCATGCATTTTCTTGTTTTTGGTTAGTGTTTCCAGGTGATAGGTGCTATGTTGGAGTTCGGGAGTGCACATATGGTGGAATACATGTCATAAGGATGAAATGGCCAAAATTGGGCCCAAGGGGTGTCCCATATGTGCGCAAATGGGTCGTGTGGTGCCGGATGAACCGTACACACATCTGTCTAGAGTGATCACTCTTGGACCATTTGAGTTGAGACAACAAACACCTTAATGTTGCACACGGCAGGGCTACACGACTCATGTAGCATTCAACAGCTCGTGACATATTGTCGTTATATGTGTACATGCTAGGTAAGTCAAAAATGAAGAAAAAAGCTTCTTAAGTAAGAGCGCAATGCAGTGGTCTTGCTTCCTTTTCGACTCCCTCTAAGAGAGTCCTACCGTCGGCTTTGAGATGAAGAGAGAGATTTTGGGGAGAGTAGTCAACGCGAGCTTAGACTCCTATCCTGCTTTATTCTTACGTAGCAATATTTAGTCACCTCGAAAAAGCTCGACTGAAAGGAGAGGACCGATAAAGAGGCTCTCCCGTAAGGGAGAGGACTGATAAGGAGACTCGAACGAAGTGAGAGGGGCTTCAACAATTGCTTTCGCCGATTGAGAAAAGAAAAGCCAACTCATCTTTCCCAGCATTGAAGAATCGACACGGTCTTTTCGTGGAATCTGGCCCATTGCACGCGAGTATGGGACACGGATGGCCAAACGGACTGTGATATGTGTCATGACCCATGAGGCCGACCGTGGATGTGATGTCGACCAACGAAGGACCAGGTAAGTGCTTATTTTTTCCAAGTATAGTAGGAAGGACGATCCATATGGACCATACCATGTGACACGAGCCATGAGGCCGTCCTTATAGAGGAGAGAGAATGGTGAACTATGTTGACCAAGGTATTTAAATATCCTTATTTGTTCCCACCAACTCAAATTTAGATTTTCACCCTCCCTCTACTCTCACGACTCTCTCTCTACCTCACGACTCTTCTCTCAAGAAATCTCCCAAAACTTTTAAATCTTCTTTGTGACAATTTGTGAGTCTATTTCATAATTCGCAGCTATGTCTATGTGTTGGTTTCTACTCTTTCAAGAAAATGTTTTCTCCATTGTTACTTATCAAGTAAGAACTTAGTCTCTTTATCTTCTAGTGTAGATTTTGGTGTGTGCATCTGTAGATATTGGTTCAAAATTGAGTTCTTAAGGTCTTAGCCATGAAAGTAAGGGTTTTAGTTAATTTTCATATAACTTTTGGCGAAACCAACTTGTATATGCTATTGTGTTGACGAAATCATGGTTAGGTGGGGTGAAATTGCATGAACTTATGGGTGTTTGTGTGTTGGGCTGAAAGTCGACAATAAAGGGGGTCTCACGACTGAACAGAAAGTCTGTGTGCTTTTACACGAGCCTGTAACAGCCCATGACACACCCTCCCCTCATCACGCTCAAGTCGCTCCACAGGGCCCTTTCACGGACCGTGTCTCATTACATGGACCGTGTAGGGTCCCCTTGACCCTGTACTACCCGTATTATACTACTTAGGTTGATTTTTAATTTTAATTCATATATGCTCCTAAGTGTTATGGCCCTATGATAGACCGGGTGATGCCACTCTTAAGGGTTATTGTCACTTTTATGGCATAGGGGAAGTCTGAGTACCCATTAATGCGTCAATTTGCTTGTGAAATAATTTCTTACTAATTGTAATGATTTGTGACACTTGCATATGCTATAGGTCCACGCCGCAAATTAGTCAAACTTAGTGAAAAGGACGAGCCTGTGTCACGTCTCCATGACTCCCTAACTGTTTCATCTAGCCATCAAGCTAGGGTAACTCAGGTAATGACTCCTCCAGTGGGTCCGAGGTTTGTTATAATGGAAATATCTCCCCTCACTCCCCTCATACTACGCGGGCTCGTGCCGTATGCTGACATAGAGCTCCCAATCTGAAGGGGGTTCCTTCCATGAGAGTTGGGGAGGAGGCGGACGCCCTGAAGTAAGAAGAGTAGGTGCAAACCCAAGAGGTTGAGAGCCATGACACCGAGAAGAAGGTAGATGAGATCGAACTCTGGGACAGTGATGATGAGGCTATCCATTTTGTAGTCTCTTGGACGATAGATTCCAAAACCGCCAGGGCACTTATTGTATTTTTGCGAGGCTGGTGGACAGTCCCAGGAGCTAAGGATATTTACAAAGTGTTTTGGAGGGTTCCAACAGTGGCCGATCATTCCGGAGGTTCAGGTCGTCACGAACCAACTTAGTAGTGTTTCGTAAATGGTGATAATTTTGAATCATATAAGTTCAGTTGGATGGTGCAACCACCTAGTTACTATGGGCCTAACATAGTTGAGGAGTTCTATTCTAATTATGCTGCTGGTCTATTGTACTCCGTAAAGGGTACCAAATCTAAGAAGGTGAAGAAGCAGGTAGTATTTGGTAGGTCCTCGCGGTGACATATGATGGTGCATGGTATACGAGTGAATATTTCAGAAAACACCATCAATTGATTTCTGTTTGGGTCATATTACTGAGCTTCTCCAGATGGCCAATTAATGGATGGACACCTGTGGATTACTGATGAGGGGAGGATGTCCGATTTGTCATCTCGGGCTGAAATATTGGGATGCATTGCAGAACGAATCGCCTTTTAGGGGGTGGCGGTGCCTTGGGTGATAAACCCTACGTGTCCTATCGCCAAAGTGTCTCTGGCCTTTGCTACAAAGTTTTAGTGGTTAGTGGTGTGGGCCAGGTTGCATCCCACAACAAATGACAATATACTCCAACCTTCGCATGCCTCTCTGGTAGCATGCCTGAAGTCTAGGTATGAAGTAAATGTTGGTTGGATTAATGCTTTTGAGATACTGGATCAGGCCTTATCTAATAGAGCTGGCATGCCCTTCCCATGTTTGGTTCATGCCTTTTGCAAATAGGTCAGTGTTCCTACCACTCATTTTTTGGACAAGAAAATAGCTCCCAAGGGCCTGGCCAACATTGCCCTGAATAAAGATGTCCAAAATCCTCTCATGAGGGTCAGAACACGCTCACTAGTGGGTCCAACAAACTTCCCCTTAGCACTTCCACGACAACCCCTGCCATTTGAGGATTACATCACCGCCTCACCATCAGGCAAGCCTTCTGAGCGACCCAAGGGTAGTGGTGCAGTCCCTCCGGTACAGCAAAGATATACGTATGTGCCCTATGAGTTTTTGGATTGGTGGCAGACCAGCGGTAGACATATGCCATGTAGACCACATAGTAGAAAGGATTCCTCACATGGTCCAGTCTCATGCACAGCGGGCGATAGAGCAATGTAACGAAGTTCTTTTGAGCCGCATCACCACCTTGCAGGGTCAAGTTAACACTTAAAAGGGATACTTACATAATATGTTTGGGAGTATATCAGGGGAAGAAATGAGGAATCTGGTTCAGACGCGGTGAATGAAATGAAGGCGTAAATTGCTCAGCTGACTCCGCAGTACTAGACCCTCACACCAGCCCCGCTTCTGAAATCTTGGATGAGCTTGTTCAATGCTCTCATGATGCCTATTCTGGATGATACATGAGGCATTACACCCTCTCCAATTGATGCACCTATGCCACCTACTGATCAGCCTAGGAAGAAGGACAAGGGTAAGAAACATGGCTGCCGAAGTAATCTTCCACGTGACCCGCAGAAAGAAGAAGAGTGGTAGATACACAAGGCCATGAGGTACCAATGACTAACAGCCATAGAACTGGAGGAAAGAGAGCGGCACACCATAGAAGCAGCAAGGGTAGGGGCCTCTGGGAGCACCTTTGGACCTGGTGCTACCTATGATGACAGCGACCCCTTAGGAGGGTCAGGTCCCACCGGCACAACTGACGCTTAGGGCATCCCAGGTATGTTCTTCCCTTTTTTTCTATTCTTTTATTCTAGTTGTGGTGTACTGAGGACACTACACCATCTTTTTGAAGGGCATGGGGCATTTTTCCACTTGAGAGTTTTTCTTGCCATGTGTCTTTTCTCTCAATTGTATTATCTAGTAAAATTGGCATGTTTAGGTTGTGATGTTTGTGTAAATATAAGTGTTCACAGAATTCTAGGGTAGCCCTTGTGCTGATCTTTGTAAAGAACATGTTGACAATGTTGACGCTATATGTGTTTGCATCTCATCCTGACTAACTTGCATGATTTCTGGTAAGTGTGGTGTATGTATAGTTGGCATTCTGGTGAATAAAGCATGTCTAGGTTGGTTTATTGCTAATTAGTGTAGAATATGTGCCATGAATGTGTGAGCTTGTTTGCAAAATTCAGTCGATGCACTTGTGAGACAGAACTTGCCTGGTTATTCCCACTAAAATAATTGAATGGCTGGATTAGGATGTGATCTTAGGTCATTATTGTTGATTAGTGGCTTAGCCTAAAATTGACTAACCAAATTAAATTGTCCCACTTGAACCAAAACTAGAGCGTGAATAAACTTTTCTTTGTAATCACCCAAATTCACTTCCCCAATCTATCTGCTGATATTTTATTTTGGCCCTGGTCTCTCCAAGAATATTGTGAACCTCCGCCTAGGTCAAAAGCCTAAGTTGAGGGTGGCTTATATTGGCCCTAGTCCCTTAGAAAGATATTGTGAATCTTGACCTAAGCCAAAGGCTTAAGTTGAGGGTGACCATTATAGGGAGAATAGAAAAATGAGTGTCGAAAAGAAGAAAATGATACAAACAGAAAAAGAAATGGGTTATGACCATGAGCAAAATTATTGAGTGAAAAAGAAAAGAATGAAAATGAGTAAATGAGCACAAAAATTACTTCCCGTACTATAGAAAGTTAGAAAATGGGGGCAATAAGTGTTGGAGACCAAAATTTTAACGACCTCGCCCAATACTTTGAAGTATTGTCCACTCTTGGGCCTAGTCCCTCATAGATTTTCCCTTTAGGCTCACCCAAGAAGGTGCCTTATAGTATATAGACCAGTCCTACTTATATACCCAGCATCTCTCCTATCTTTTGTATATGTGGGACATCACATCCCAAGATGGGTTGTTACATAAACCCCCTCTATGAACTCACCATCTCGCTGAAATTTGCCCTACCTTATGGATTTGCCTAGACTTAACATTGAGGTTTGCCCCACTCATCGAGATTTGCCTAAACTCAGTTGAACTCTAGCCCTACATCGACAAGGCTGACATAAGAGTGGCTCTGATACCATTTGTAACGACCTGTCCTTACATTGTGAATTATTGTCTGCTCTTGGCCTAGCCCATCAAAGATTTGTCCCTTTGGGATCATCACAAAAGATGTCTCACAGTATATAGACCAGTCTTTTACTTATATACCCAACATCTCTCCTGTGTTTTGCCGGTGTGGGACATCTTATCTCAAGATGGGTTCTTACAAAAATGCAAATGGCTGAGTCCAAATAAGTGTCTGGGAGACGACTTTTAGTTACTTGAATTCTTACACTACCGAACCTGAGCTCGGGCCTATGCTATAAGTCCTAATGTGATCCTAAAATGGTCAATCGAGAGTTAAGGTGGAAAAAATAAGGGAAAGCTTATGATCGACACGTCTGTTTGCATTGAAAGTCATTTCTGAGAGTGAGTGATTGTATTCCAGTCTCAGTTTTACATGCTTATGTTGTGAGTGAGACTTCTTTGTAGTGAGGGCATTATCTTTTGCATTAATTGGTTGCTAACTCAACTGGGGTGTCTTCCTGATCGTATATGGATTGACCATGCATGTATGATGTTTACCTTAATCTTTGTGGGTCCACATGGGGTGTGAGAAAATTCTTAAACTTGTTATTGGGGCAAATATGTTGAAAATTGTGGAGCAATCCATAGTTTTGAGTGAATACTTGTTTTTTTGCTTTGTTTGGTTGAGTTGTTATTGCTTGAGGACAAACAATCATCCTATGTTGAGGGTGTTGATGAGTCATAGAAATATGACTCTTATAGCACTTTAAACAAGTGATGTTTATGTGTTCTCAAGCAAATGTGTTATTTTGATGTTCGTTTTTCTTAATTTTCAGGAAAAGTGACTAAGGCATGGAGAAATGGGTGAACTATAGGAAAAGAGATGAAAAAGAGCTTAAGTTTGGATGAGAGGAGCAAAAATGGAACCAAGTGATGACACATGGGGACTTACATGGCTCGTGTACCACCACACCGACTGTAAGGCCCATCGTTGCCTCACACTTGGTGGTTGATTGTAGTGACGAAAAGCTAAAGGGAGAAGCATGAGATATACGCCCAAGGCATGTCCCATGGCACCCCTCACGGACCATGGGAAGTGAGACGGGCCATGCCACGCAACGTAAAAGTGACATGAATAGACATTACCATCGAAAATCACACAAAGCGGACAAGTGGCGATAGATGATGCTTATCACGGGTCGTGTGATCAACCACAGTCTATGACGTGGGCTGTGGTGATGATGAGAATTGCAAAAAGTTAACGGGAAGGAGATGGTCCATTACAATAGTCACACGAACCATTTACCTTCACGTGAGGAGTGACGCAGTGGGGTATGTCTTTGAAGACCAAGTACAGCCACACAGAACATTTCACGGTCTGTCTACCATCACACGGGCCGTGTGGTGGCCCATATCTATGCCGACATGATTTTTCCTATTTTAAATCACATTAGGTTTTCCTTGTATATAAATAGTATTTTTATTTTGTTTCTACTGAGTCTTGGATGGCTGGAGATAAAAAACTCAAGCGAGTACTATTTTTCTTGTAATTCCATTGTGTCTTGTGGATTTCAACTATCTTGTTCAAGATTGTGATCCGTTGATTCTCTAATTCTTCAATAGTAAGTTCTTCATATGAGTTCTATAGATTATTGTGGGTTATCTCTCGTAAACATGCTAGGCTAAACCTACAGCTAGGATTGTGGGAACCATGACAAACTAATAAGATAGACGAATATCGGGTAAATTTTGGTATTGATTAGCGTGTGCATCATAGTAATCTTCATTATAATTTCTTCCTTAATGAGTCAACGAATTAGGATGTTTTGATTAGGAAAAGAGTTCTACGACGAAAATTCGGGGTTTTTATCCTAGTCTAAGTACTTGAGACCAAAAGGTAAGAATATTCTGGGATTGACAACAAAGGTTAGTAATATACATTCTGAGACCGAGAGGTGATGAATGATATGCCTCTAAGAAGGACCAAAAGATGAATTAGGTGCTACATAACTTATTAGATCTTGTATACATAATCATGAATGAGTTTACCAATAGATTCAGCTATCGTATTAGATGTCATGGGGAACACAATCCTAGCTTCACATTTATTGTTTAAAATCCAGCTGTCCTTGAACTCATTTGTTATTTTATTTTAATAATCCAATTTGAAAAATAAAACCCCCCCCATTTGCTTTATGCATTTTAGTTTCTGGAATAGATATTACATCTGAAAGGGTGCTAATAGATTTATTCTCACGCATTCCCTGTGGGATCGACCTCAACTCTAGTTGAGTTCTATATTTTATCAACAACCACTTTACTATTCTTTTTGTAGTGTAAATTTGGGCGTATCAGGTAACTGTAGATAGAATGAAAAATTCAACCCATTTTATATCCGTTAAGACTTCTTTTAATACTAAGGAGTATGCCAAAATTATACATCTAGGAGTTGGTAAGGTTGCAGGGTGTGCTATTACCCATCATATTGAATTGTGGTACTTAAATTATGTCTCATTTTTTAAAATCATTTTAAATAGGTCTTGGTACCAAAGTGAAGTTAAGCACCGCTTTCTATTCTCAAATTAAAGGCAAGCTGAATGAACAATTCAAACTTTGGAAGACATATTGAGGGCTTGTGTATTGGATTTTAAGGATAATTGGGATGATTATCTACTACTTATTGAATTTGCCTATAACAATAGCTATCACTCAAGCATAGAAATGGCACTGTTTGAACCTCTATATAGAAGAACATGTAGATCTTTGGTGGGATAGTTTGAAGCTGGTGATATGGCATTGATTAGTCTTGATTTTGTACTTGATGTTATGGAAAAGGTGAGGCTCTTAACAGAAAGGTTGAAAATAGCTCAAAGTTGCCAAAAGTCAGATTCAGATGTTAGGAAAAATGATCTTGAGTTTTTAGTGGAGAATTGAGTTCATTTAAAGGTTTCACCCATAAAGGATGTAACACTCTTTGGTAAAAGGGAAATTAAGTCCTAGGTATGTGGGACCTTACAAATCAAAGCTAACTATCAAGAGGTGGATGAAGATAGTCTCCAGTCCCTACTTGGTTAGATCATGCAGGCAAAGAGTATGCGTTAGTACATTTGAATGTACTAAGTATGTGGGCATGCAATGCATATGAACTCATTAGACTTGCATTCAATGTTAGATGACAAGGGAACATATATATCAAGAAGTATATATACAATAAAAAGTAGTATACCAATTTTCATAAAATCCATGATGTATGAAATGCCATAATACTTTAAACATAGTGGGGATACGATCTCAACTAACATATAAGAGACCAAATGAGCTATTACGTGGAATTATGATGTACACGCTACAACGAAGAAAGGGTGGTCTACTTGCTAAAGGTAAACCATACTTCTACTTATGGGCCTCACATTTTGGAAAAGTAACCTTACCTTATGGGCCCCCTATTTCGATAAGGATTTTTCATCATCATAACATAATCATCCACAAGAGGGAATAACCTAAACATATGTTTGGCACATAGTTTTGGGACTTGGTGACTGGACTCTTGGATATAGTCCCCCCACCCACCCACATAAGTCCACTCTGTACTAAGTCATCATCCCACAAGAATACATATACATATACATACTTGAAAACGAGGCATAAGTCTTTCAAATTATTTTCATGCATACTTTGGCTTAAAATCCAAACATAATTCATAATCATGCATACTTGGGCTAAAAATCCAAATCATGCTTCATGTCATACTTTCATGCATAGGAATAGCCCATTCATACTTGTACATGTTGGTGTAAACACCAATAATTGCTCAAAGAGCCATATCATAGGCATTATGTGATCACATTCTTATCATGCCCATACATCTCTTGAAAACATAGTCATAAACATAATTAGGTCTTATCCCACTTCATAAACTTCATGAGAATCAATGCCCATGCATGCATATGCCATAAATTAATGAGAGAATAGCATGGGTACTAAGAGTTCATAGTCAAATCATCATAATATAATAAAATCATAGCAAACCCTTGAAGAAATCATCAATTAAACCATACTTGAAGTTACCTATGCTTAAAATCAACATTTTAAGGGACATATATATATATATATATTCAAACCTTAATAATATCAATGCAATTCAACATAATAAGGCTTAAATCACTTTTAAAACATCAATCAAATACAGTCTATATCTCAATTTAATCAAATCAACACTAATTTAAAAGACCCATTATTCAAAGTAAGTTTGAAATTCAAAATTAAGAAGCAAGAAATCCTTGGGGTCTTCATGGTTGAAAGGGACCATGAATCAATCTCACATACCGTAGAAATTCAAAAATTAAGAATTAATAAGAAATTGATTGGAGAAGAAGGCCCTCCTTGAATCCCTAATTGAATCTCCAATGGCACACTTGAGAGGAGTTCTTAGAAGAGAGAAATTTTAGAGTTCTAAGTGTAATGAATGAAGTTGAATAAGGATGAAAGAGTATATGTCCTTTCTTGCATTTAGGATAGGTTAGAAAGTCACAAGTGACCCTTAGGAATCAACGAAATTATGAGAAAGCCATTAAAGAAACGAGCACTAAAAAGTGCCCAGGTGGCCAGTGAAAGAGCAGCACGGCTCGTACAACACACTTAGCCAAAATTCAGACCAAGGACATTTCCACTGAAGGCTTCACAGTTTATACAAAGCTCAGCGGTCCATATAAGCTCCCGTACAAAGATCCAAGTTTAGATGGTGATTTGATACTTATAAAAATTTTTGACTACACCATCACGGGACCCCACCACAAGCCGTGGTGGCTTGTATGGCCTGTAGAAGGGTTCATGGTGGGTGCCTTAGCCATACAGTGGCTTTCAAGCCAATGGCACCTACCATGAGTCACTTTCACAGCCTGTGGTGAGTACCACAAGCTGTGAAGGGCTCAGTAGAGGGCCACTTGGTCTTAAACTCCACCATGAGCTAAAATGCAACCCACACAAGACGAAGAGCCACTCCTAGGTAGCCTACAGAGTGTCACTTTGGTCTAAAACTCCCGAAACCTTAATTTTAAGCATCGATAAGGACTCATGAGATTCGGGTCCTTATATCATCTCCTCCCCCTTGGGAACATTCGTCCTTGAATGAGAGACAAACTAGCTAGAAAGGCTTGACTTAAACATGAAACATTTCAACATGGGATCACAGTGCATAACACATTTCTTGAAAATCATAAAATCATTAGAACTAATATCAAAACATCCTTTGAATCATTTTCATGCACATGTGCATATCATGTCATAAAACATAAGAGTGAAAGAATTTGAACCATTTAGAATAGGAAGAACCTAATACCTTATGCTTGAGTAGATTGGAAAAGATAGGGATATTGCCTCATCATGTACATCTTCTCCTCCCATGTTGCACTCTCCATATGTTGATTCCTCTAAAGCACTTTAACCAAAGCCATATCCTTGTCGCGAAGCCATTTTACTTGCCTATCCAAAATTTTAACTAGAACCTCTTCATAGGACAAGTTCTCTTTAACCTCAACACCTTCTAAGGGAACAATCGATTTAGGATCACCATTCAACTTTGTCAACATTAAAACATAGAAAATCGAGTGAATACAACTCACTTCTAAGTACAAATCCAATCTATATGCCACCTTGCCAATTTGCTAAACTATCTCATAAGGGCCTATACTCCGGGGACTTAACTTGCCCTTCTTACTGGATTGCATTACACCTTTCATAGGAGAAACCTTCAATACACCCAATTACCCACAAGAAACCTAAGATCTCTCTTCTGACATCTTTATATGACTTTTGGCGACTTTGAGTCATCTTTAACCTTTCCCTAATCAACTTCACCTTTACCATGGCCTCAAACACAAAATCTGGGCCTATCAACTCCATCTCACCCAACTCAAACCATCCCACCGGAGATCTATACCTTCTCTCGTACAAGGCCTAAGATGGTGTCATATCAATGCTACTTGAAAAAAATCATTGTAGGAGAACCCAATAAGTTGTAGATGATCATCCCAATTACCCTTAAATTCCAACGTACAAGCCCTCAACATATCTTCCTAAGTTTAAAATAGCCCTATCGGCTTGTCTACCGATTTGGGGATAGAAAGCAGTACTTAACTTCACCTTATTGCCAAGCCTTTTTTGAAATGATTTCCAAAATAAGAAGTAAATTGGGTGCCATGATCCGATATGATAGACATAGGGACACTATGCAACCTTACTAACTCCCGGATATATAACCTTGCATAATTTTTGGCACTAAAGGTAGTCTTGATAGGTAGGAAATGACCCGCTTTAGTCATCCTATTGATGATAACCCAAATAGAATCAAATTGCCTTCGGGTAAGAGGCAAACCAACCACAGAATCCATATTCATATCTTCCCACTTCCAAGTAGAAATCTCAATATCTTGAGCCAAACCACCTGGCTTTTGATATTTCACCTTCACTTGTTGACAAATAGGAAATTTAGATACAAACTTGGCTATGTCTTTCTTCATACCATGCCAATACACTTTCCTCATGTCCCAATACATCTTGGTAGATCCTAGATGTATAGAATAATGAGAGTTATGGGCCTCACTCATGTTCATTTCTCTAAGGCCATCAATATCCAGAACACACAACCGATCTTGATACCGAAGTACACCATCTCCCCCATAAGAGAAAACCTCAACCATTTTTCAGCAACCAACTTCTTCAACTCAACCACGGATAAGTCCAAGTCTTGTTGTGCCTTGACATCAACAACCGCAAAAGACTCAGCCCCATTCTGAACGTGAACGCCAACATCATTAGAGTCAGTACATCTAACACCCAATATACCATAATGATGAACATCCTTTACCAATTCTTTCCTTCCGTCACCAACATGGGCCACACTATCCATGGATAGTCTACTAAGAGCATTAGCTATAACATTTGCCTTGTCGGGATGATATCGAACACTCATGTCATAATCTTTAAGAAGTTCCAACCACTTTCTTTGCCTCAAGTTAAGATCTCTTAAAGTGAAAATATATTGCAAGCTTTTGTGATCGGTGAACACATCAACATGAACCCCATAGATAATGTCTCCAAATCTTTAAACCAAATACCATAGCTGCCAACTCAAGATCATGAGTCAGATAATTTTGTTCATTCACCTTCAGTTTCCTTGATGCATAAGCTATCACCTTACCATGTTGCATGAGAATAAAATTAATCCAAACCGAGAAGCATTAAAATACACCACAAACCCATCTAAGCCATTCAGTAAAGTCAAAATAGAAACCAATGTAAGTCGATCTTTCAAGGTCTAAAAACTCCTCTCACACTCATCCAACCATTTAAACTTGGCTTTCTTTTGAGTTTACTTCATCAATGGAGATGCAATGGATGACAAACATTGACCAAACCTTATAATAACTATCCAACCTAAGGAAACTTTGAATATCCAAAGGATTCAATCGTCTAGGCCAGTTCTTCACGGCCTTAGTCTTCTTTGGGCCAACCTTAAATGCCATCATCCGATACCATATGACCAAGAAAAGCTACTAACCCCAACCAAACTCATATTTACTAAACTTAGCATATGGTTGCTTCTCCCTCAATGTCTGAAGAACTAACCTTAAGTGATCGATATGCTCATGCTCACTTTGGGAATAAATAAGAATATTATTGATGAAGACAACCACAAAGCTATCAAGAAATGGCTTGAACACCCAATTCATAATATCCATAGTTAGAGTTGGAGCATTAGTCAAACCAAATGACATCACTATAAATTCAAAAACCCATACCTAGTCTAGAAAGTAGTTTTGGAAATATCACACTCACTGACCCTCAATTGATGATAATTAGAATGAAGAATAATTTTTGAAAAGTGGTAGCTTCTTGAAGTTATCAAACATGTCGTCAATCCTTCCCAATAGATACTTATTCTTAATGGTCACTTCACTTAATTGTCTATAGTCAATGCACATCTAAAGTGGTCTGTCTTTCTTTCTCAAGAATAGTACTAGAGCACCCCATGGCGATATACTTGGCCGAATAAAGCCTTTCTCCAACAAGTCTTTCAATGATCCTTCAACTCCTTTAATTTAGCCTATGCCATATGATAAGGAGGAGTGGAAATAGGTTGACTATCCGGAAGGAGATCTATGTCAAAGTCTACTTCCTTTTTGGGAGGAATACGGGGCAAATTTTTGAGAAAAATAACTGGAAACTCATTACCCAGTGAAATCAGCTCAAAAGTAGGTGACTCGAACTCCACATTTCTAACACTCACAATATGATAGATGCACCCTTTAAAATCACTTTTTGATATTTGAGATCATAAATAAACCAACCTTTAAAAGTAAAGTCAGTACCCTTCCATTCAAGAACATGCTCATTTGGAAATTAAAATTTGACTTTCGAGTTCAACAATCGATAGAGGCACATGAAGCATGCAACTAACCCATTATAAGAAAAATATCGAAATCAAATGTCTCAAGTTACATAAGATCACACAGAAGGACTTTATATAAGAAAGAGATAGGACAACCCTGATAGACTCTTTGGGCAATAATAGACTTACCCACAGGAGTATAAAGTAAAAAGGGCTCCCTCAGGATTTTAGGAATCTAACCTAACTTAAAAGCCAAAATAGGAGTCACAAAAGATAAATTTAAACTCGAGTAAGCAAACTATAAGTGTCAAAATCAAAGAATTTTAACATACAAATCACTACATTCGGAGTCTCCTCTACATTCTTTTGAGAATACAAAGTATAGAACCTATTGTCTATGTGATAGAGTGGCCTTGATTCCGCCTTGATAGAGTTGGAAGTTTTGGGTGAAAAAATGATAGAGTGGAGGTTGTCTCCCAAGGGGGATATGGTGGTTGTGGTACCAAGTGGACTAGATGTATTTAAGGTTGACAATTGAGTTGAGGATTGTAAGTCCTTATAGAGTGTAGAGGGAGGTTGGTAAGGTTGCAAAAGTTTGGGATTGCCTATGGATGTAGAGATAGTTCATCTGATTCTTCATGCTTCTAGGTCATTGGAATGTGTTGGTGACTCTAGTGCTATAGCACTCCTTGAAAATATGGGTGATATGGAGGACAAGTTGGCTTAAAGGAAGGTTCCAATGGAGGTGTTGGATAGATGAGTGGAAAAGTTGGTTAATGATGATATGGTGTTTATCAAGGCCCCTTTAGAAGAGTCGTCCATTTGTATATGTTTCTCAAGGAGCTGGTGCGAGCATGGAGAAGCAATATCCGTATCTCTTTCATTCTATTCAAGCTTATGATGACATGTCAAGTCCTTTTTAATAATTTCGAGTCTCAAGTTTTGGCTCTTATGTTATTGCGTGCATTCATGTTCATGTTACTAAGATTATGAGTTTTTTGATGTAAATATTGAAATTTCCTTGGAAATCATGTTTATGTACATTGTTGAATTCATGTTTAGGCTAAAGTCTTCATGACTACTTCCCTTGTGTACGTTTTTTTGACATTCGGGGACGAATGTTCCCAAGGAGGAGATATTGTGACACTCCGTAACTTTATGCTTTTGTATATCCATGTTTCAAGCCTCAGTTGGTGAGGTTGGGGGTGTACTAGATTCATGGGAGACTCCTAGTACCTAAACGAGTTCAAGACTTACCTCCAAGTTGAGTTTTGGGTGTTGTTTCATACAAGGATCAATTTTAAACTAGCATAACTCTTAGCACATTTGGAACTGGATGGCCTAAACATGTAAAATGAAATCCCTCTGAGTTAGCTTTGTAATGCACTTTGTTTCACCTCATTACATGTCGTATAAAGGATTTATGACCGTTTTCGTGAGACCCTCCCATGCAGTGAAGCCCCACAGGCACCCATACGGGTAGTGTGGTCTTGTACGACTCGTGTAAAGGAGTACGACCCATCTCACTTGAGAGTGTGGTGGCCAAAAACATTTTCTTGTCTAAGTGAGGTGGGATGGAACAGTACACGGTCTATGTAACACTACACGGTCCGTGAAACTGGCCGTCAAAGCGACGAGACGTCAATTTTTCCAAGTTTCCCAACTTCCATTTTTTTCACTAAGGCACTTCACATGGGCACTCCACATGACTCGTGGAGTTCCAAACGGCCAGTAAAGTCTCCAATGAGATAACACTTTGCCAATTTTTCCATCCGTTCACTTATGAGAGAGCTTATTAGAAAGGGCTTGCCTATACAGAGGCGAAGACAGATTTTCCCCGCTTGCTTCAGGATAAGAAGAGAAGTCACTTTAACCAAAAGCTTCAAAAGTTCTTTGATTTTCTAATACCTCTTAGTAAATGAGACATTTCTTAAGATTCCCGCCCCCTTTTTCTAAAAAAACTTTCTCTATGATCGAATTAATTGCTCTTCCGAACGACCAAAATCAAAATCAGAATCGGAATCTTGTTCTGAGAAAGGGTATGTTGCAGGGGAATCTGGCCCTCCAGATACGCTTTCCCGATTGGACCTCCGAAAAAAGAAAGCCATTTGCACCAGCGGCGCGAAGGTGATTCGAAAACATAGGCCAGGAATCAGACAAGGAACTAAACTGACACTTGACTGAAAGCTTTTTTGTCGTGCGCGTACGGTGTGCATAGCTTATAATATAAATAGAACTTCTAAGCCTTTGTCCGATAAAAGGTAAAGCGTTAATTATAAGCCCCAACGAGAAATTACTCTAATGCCCTTTTTAGACTTCTAATGCTATCTTAACCTTCCTAAAAGACCTAAACAATATTTCAAAATATTCAAACTCATTAATCTAATCTTACATACACTCTTAATTCTCTCAAATGCCTCCATCAAGCCCCAATTCAATTTCAAGGAAACCCAAGAACAAGAATGGTTTGTACACATTTAAATAATGATGGTCTTTTACCCTTCACTAGTGAATTACTTAGTGAATGGTTTGTACTCGACCATTCACTCTTAAGTAATCCCAAATAACCTAGTGAAGGGTTTGTACTTCTCCACCTAGTGATGGGGCGACATCATCACTAACCTAGATGGGGATGAGTACTCATCAACCTAGATGAGGGTTAGTACTCATCCACCTAAGTGATGGGGCGGCATCATCCCTAACCTAGATGAGGGTCAGTACTTATCCACCTAAGTGATGGGGCGGCATCATCACTAACCTAGATGGGGGTGTCACACCCCTCCCTGGGGTCGTGACCAGTGCCCGATAGGGGCACGTAAACATATACTAAGCCGAATTCCTTTATAAACATAGCCTGAAATTTTACCGAAATTTCGGCAGAGTTTTCTCTGTTTTATTGACTATCCACACCTGCAGCAGCTCCCAGAATACACAGTAAAATACATACATATATACATTCACATAATAACGCGGACCGACAAGGTCTCCGCTGCGGTCCTGCCGCCTAATAGAGTATCAAACATATACA
>JAOTQR010143363.1:0-20225 GCA_025774065.1 Solanum ossicruentum | reverse complement strand
CATAAATGTAAAGTACAGAAAATAGGGGTACATGTAAATACCAAAAGTCTGCTCCTGAGACAAGGGGAGCACTTCAATGGTAGACAGAAATCCTAGGAAGATGTCTCTCTGACCTGTATGTCGGTACCTGCGGGCATGAACGCAGCCCCCGAAGGAAAGGGGTCAGTACGAAATATGTAAAGCGGGAAGTACAAAACATAAATGAGAGTAAGAATCCAAATAAAAATATATGAGTCAAACCTGTGTGCAAACATCAAAATGATTCTTTATTTAAAATATCAAAGTAATGCATATTGGACGAGAACGATGGCGACCTCCAAACTCGTGCCATACCATAGCCCAACATCGGAAGTTTTAAATCTCCGAAATCTCCAACACAAGTCCCAACTGTAGCCTAGGTGAGATGAGGCAAAAAGGTAATGCGCCCACGACATAGGATAGGTTAACCGAGGCAACAGGGCCACGCGTCCACACGTAGGATAGGTGAACCGAGGCGAAAAGGCCGCGCGTCCACACGTCCTAGTGCCAACATATCCCAAGCCCAGCTTCTTATGTCTCTAAACTAAGCAAACTGGCCCATGGGCAAACTGACCCGCCGTATCCAACCTACTTCGGAATATATATATATACATACATACATATAGTTATACATACGCACGATAACCATCGGCCTGGGAACCGGGGAACGGAAACATAATGGCATGAATAGAGTCGTGAGAATCACATACATAAAACTAGTTCCAAAAACTTAGTAATAACAAATTATTCATTTTTGAAATCAAGAAAATATTTATTTACGACTTTTATCAAAGTTGCTCAAATTTGCTCATGAAGGTAATTTCTAACAAACTTACTTACTTTCTAACATATACCTTATTAGAACATGCTTCCAAACAATTTTTAACCTACGGTCGAACAATCACCATTCTTGGTTTCCAAAGACTCAAAAGTTAACATCGAATCATTTCACACTTTTACAAATTTATGGCCCTTAATTTTCAAAAGTCAAAATAAAGATATATTTTTGTGAGGTACTAAAGAGCAACATAATCTACATATTTGAATTCAAGTTGTGAAAGGAAGGGGACTTTATAAGCGTACAACGTTGACCAAACTTAACCAAATCATGCCAAAAGATAGAAATCTTCACATACCTCGATTTCCTCTCCAACCAACTCCAACTCAAGACCAATCCGATTTAAGCTTCCGGATGTCCAACGTCTACAACAATGACCATAACAGCAACGATTAGTAACCATTTCGAGTCTTATATCCTAATTCTTTTCAAATTCTATAAAAATTTCGGCAGTATCTCCCCTTAAAATATGCCGCCCCGAGAATTTTACTCGGCTCAAATAATCAATCAACAACAACCTATAACACCAACAAACTCTCTTCGATGACATCACAACATTAAAACAACACAAAACGATGTTATAATGAAATTAGTAAAACAGGGCAGCTTGCATATAATTACACAACTACCATATTCAATCCTTCCTATATTCTCCAAGAAACATAATACATCACTCCAATGCCCAACGCAAACTCCCAATGTTAAAATGCAACCTTACACTTCCAATGAGGGCTCCAATTCAAGCTAACCATCATGCATTCACACACATAATTTTCCAACACTTTTTACACCCCACACGGACTATTTTCATGCCAAATAAACATAGACACATGATTATAAATCAAAATACACCCATATGCAAACTTGTCCTATTCAACCCCAAATTCCAAATTCACAATTCCAACTAACAACCAACCCTTTTTTTGATGCTTTACCTTCATTTTAACACTCCCCTAACACACCCACAATGTTTAATTTAAATAGTTGAAGCTAAAAACTAACTTACCTTTCAACCCCTTTACTTGATTCAAATCTTTGTAGCCATCAAACCACGCATTTTCTTGACCAACTAACGCTTCCACGCCACTTAGGGGGTCCAATATACCAAGCTTGAATCATCAAATAATCGAAAACTCGAAAAAAATCAAATTTTTTCTTCAGCTGCTACAGTAATCCGAGAGGGGTTTTTTTTCCAGCTTTCTTGATGGCTTTTATTTTTCCAAGTATGGGGAGCTATGGTCTTGAACAAGATATGCATACACATGTATATATATATAGGCACCAATTTCCACTTGCACCAATTAAAACAAGGCACAACCATGACTCCACTAAAAATTAATTCTTTAAGGAACACATTTTGAATAAATATACATTTGGTCCCAAACTTTTCCAAATTGAACCAATTAAGGACTTATGGTTTCTAACAAAATCATTTGGTGGCGACTCTTCAAATTGTTTCAATCCCAAAAAAGAGTCTTTTCACGTCGTCGTCCAGGTTCTCATTTTTTCTAGAAAAATGGGGCACGACATGTATGTGAAAGGAAGATATTGTGCAGTGCAGTTTATGAAGGCCAGTTACAGGCCGCGATTTCATCTATGGCACGTAACCTTATTCAGTCAATTTCTCGATTTTAGTTTACCTATTTCATTTCAGATTTGGTTTCTACTTCTCATAAATAGGTTTTTTGGGGGTTTATTTAGACAGAGAGAGAGTAGTCAAGACGTTGAGAAATCATAACGTGTCATTATTATTTTGTTCTTGGAGATTACTTTTGATATTATATTGGAGTTATAACATCATGATTTCTTGTGAAGATTTTGAATTTTATGTTCTTCAAACTATCGTTGCAAGTGTTTAGTTATTGTATTCCATAACATGATTTCTTCGTCTACAACAAGTATGAGTAGCTAAATTCACAATTAGGATTGTGGGAACCATGAAGAAACTAACAAAGTAAAAATTGAATAATTCATAATCCTTAGAAAGTGTGCAGTGTGTATCAATTATCTCTTCAATTCGAATACCTTTTAATGGTGGTCAATGTTAGAACTCGTCTAATTCTTACTTACTTGATCAAGGGGGTAATGAATGGGATAAGAGTTAATTAACAGGATTCAATGTGATTACTCTTGTCTAATCATCCTGAATGGATCAAGGCATGGTTGTACTGGACAAAGGTAAAGGTTAGCAATACAACACTAGGGGGATTAATCAAATCACGTGGTGAAATTTTTTAAACACATGGATCAAAGGGTTAGGTAAACATAATCTACCAATTTTGCATGCTATACACTAGAAAAGGTTATGATTATCTGGCTATACTGAATTAGGAATTTATGGGGACCCCAATACCCTAGTTACTTCTCTCACTAATTTCACAACACTTGCACTTAATGATTTAATTCTAATTTGGGTTTATTTCTTGCATTTTACAAAACCCCCGTTTCGGAAAATAAGTCGACTAATTCAATCTAATTGCTTATAGTTATACCAAGTCTAGACCATATTCCCTGTGGGATCGACCCAAAGAATTATTAGGTTCTATATTTAGACAATGACCGATAATACCTTGATTTGGAGGTGTAGTTTGGACGTGATCCAATTCTTACACCATTGTCGGGGAATATGTCATTTATTGTGAGTTAATCCTTATTTTACATTTTTTTGTTTTTTGATTTTGTTCAATATACGAGTGTAGTATATGCCCTCGTAGTCGAGACATCTCCTTGACTCCATTTGATCCAAAAATCCAGAAAACATTATGAAGAATGGCCCAGGACAATGCTAATATGCAAGGACCTGGACTTTGAATGACCTTAATGGAGCATGAAATTTTTGTTCCGAAAAGTTTTGGACCAAGGAGACACTTCAGAGAGACCTTTACGGGCCGTGTAAAGGTATACAAAAAGTGCCCTAAGATGGCCCTTGGCCTTGTGTGTAGTGTATTGGCTTTAATATGGAGTTTAAGACCAAGGCATACCACGCATGAACACCCCATATGGTCCGTGTGAGGCTTCATGCTCCATATGGTGTGCTGTGTAAGGGCCTTTGCATTGAAAATCCATATTTTGGCCAAGCATTTCATACATGGACCTCCCACGAACCGTATAGCCTTTCACAGTTCATGAGGCCTTTTGTATGGACATTAGATTAAAAATTTCTAAGTATTGCATCTTATTCTGGAAACTTTTTCATTGAAAATATTTCTAAGTGAAGCTTCATGGAGGAGGCACATGGACCGTATACCTTGGTACGAGCTATGAAGCCCTCCATATGGATTATGACCTGTAATTTTTGAAGTATGGAATTATTGTCTCAGACCTTCGTCAAGGAGAAATTTTCTAAGTATCGGATCACGGAGGAGGTATAAGGTTCGTATACCCTATCATGTGCCGTATACCCTCCCATGGAAACCCTAGCATCATTTTTCTACTTGTTTCATTTGAAATGACCTCAAAAAGTGCCTGAAAATGTGCCTCGAAATTCCTGGAATTTTAAATTCCATATATCTCAAAATCCATGCACGATATCAAAAATCTGAATTCATATTTTTGTTCAGAGGGGTCAAAAATAGGGTGAAAAGGGTCTAACCCCGATTTAAGAACAACCATAGCAAAATTTGAAAATCGCAAAAATACGATTTTCAAAGATGATTCGCGCCCCTGGTGCGACGTGCCAAGTGTTTGCTCCTATAGATTTTTGTGTCCAATTTTTCTATCTCGGTCTAAAACTTTTAGGTCTTGGGTCTAAGTGTTCCCAAACGTGTATTTACCTATACTTAGTCATATTTCACTCTCATACCATCCTAAACATTCCCCAATATCCTCTCAAACACTTAGCCATATTTTTCACTCCTAAATTCAAGTCTCAAAACCCTCATCCAGAACTAAAGATTTCCTTCAAGCTTCAATTTTCATTTTCAATCTTCATCAAGAGCTTCTTCAAAGCTAAGGTATGTAGGTTTTAGTCATTGGGTCCTTCCACCCACAGTGCTTTAATCTCTATTTTACTCAATTTGCATGATTTAAGGTTGATTTACTAATGGGTTTACTAGTATGAACATGTCTATGAACTATGTTAAAGTTGTGTAAAGTTGTGACTGTTTTGCTATGTTTTAAGCTATAAGTCATGGATCTAATATAAGATTTGATGAGGGGTTTTGATGTATATTGCTTGAAGGTGTTGGAAGGAGTTGATTGATGGTTTTACAATGATTTTCTTGCATGATTTCATCTCTATATTTCATGGTTTTATACTAGCATTACACACCCTCTAAGTGTTTGATAAAATGTCTGAATGTGGTTTCTTGAGGAATTGAATGCCCAAAGCATGAGATATGATATGAATGATGTTATGATGATATGTATATAATGAATTCTATATAGAGTGTTCCATTAGACCATGCCCAATCCGGGGGAATCAAGAGCCTGGATAACATAGATGGGGGTTTGTACTCTTCAATCTAGTGAGGGGTTTGTACTTCACCATCGGGGTGATGGGGTGGCATCACAATCAACCTAGATGGGGTTTGTACTCATTAAACTATTGAGGGGTGTACCGCACCACCTAAGAGATGGGGTGGCATCATCACCAACCTACTAGGGGGTTTGTACTTTGGAAAGCTATCTTGGTCTCTTCTACGCCTATGATATCCTATATGAGCATGAGTTACTTAAGCATGATTTACTTATGCATTGATCATACATGCTATATTGTTATATTATGCCTATTTCCTAATGTTATGCATTTTGATTATAATGTCTATCTTTTGTTGCATTGTATCCTACATACTCAGTACATTTAAATGTACTAACGCATACTCTTGCCTACATGATATTACCATGTAGGAACCGAAGCCCAAGTTGATCCTCCTCCTCCTCCATGTGACTAGTCCGGTACTACTAAAGCTAGTTCGTGAGTCCTCCACTTCGAGGAACTTAGTCTATGTTGCTCTTATTATATATTGAGACATTTTCTTTATTATCTATTTTGACTATGAGGGTGAGCCCGGTTGCTTTGTCTTGGTCCCCGCTCTTATCTATTTATTAAAGGTGCTTGTTGGAAATATTACGTATCTATGATTTGAGTTTGACTCTTGTCTCTTGATTATAATATTATGCAAGCTTTCCCCTTAGCCTCTTTTCCCCTATTCATACTCTTTATGTATTTTATATGCTTCCGCGACCAATGATGTGCAATGATAAGTTAAGAGGCTTGTTTGGGGTTCCTTTGGGTTCCCCATTTGTCGTGGCATGTCTAGGCCCTAGGCTTGGGTTGTGACATCATTAATGATATTTTCATAATTATGGTTTCTCCTAAGGGTATTTTGAGACTTTCTATACTATTCTAAAGACATTCAAATGACCTAAACTCTATTTCTCTCATTCAAATTCACTCTTACACTTAAAATTATATTGAACTCTCTTAAGAACTCTTCTCAAAGACTCTAATGGAGAATTAGCTTGGGATTCATGTAAGGACTTCAATCTTCATCAAATTCTTCTTACTCCTTCTTGGTGAACTTAGGTATATGGGATTGATTCTTGGTCCCTTTCAACTAAGAAGACCCAAACTCTTTTCAGTTGATTTTCATGAAATTTAACTAACTTTAAATATAAACTCTTAAGATTATTGCTTATTAAATTCAGTTGATGAATGGCCTATTTTTTGTTGTTGATTTTAAAGTGATCTAAGCTCGAATATGTTGTATTGCATTGAAGTTACGAAGATATGGATGTGCATGTCCTCTTTTATGCTAGATATAAGCATGAATAGTCTATATTATAATTTAAATGTGGATATAATTATATTTGTATTTGAATTTCATAATGTATTATTGATTTAAGCTTGAATCTCCATTGCCCATGCTATTCTCATCTCTTTCATGGCATATGCATACATGACTATAGTTTTCATGAAGCTTATGATGTGGGCTAAGTCCCAATTATGATGATTATGATTTTAATGAAAGTATGGGTTTGACAAGAATGTGATCACATAAATGTCTATGACTATGGCTCTTTGAGAAATTATGTGTATTTACACCACTATATTTATGGAGAACCGATTGAGGTTGGAGGCAGGGTGGGCTATTCCCAAGGTTCATACTCCTTTATCAAGAAGGTGCTCAAAGGAGTTATTCCTATGCATGAAAGTATTACATGAAGTATGTTTTGGCTAGCCTGCTTACTTAGTACATTCAAACTTATTAATGCATACTTTTGCCTACATAATCTAACCATTTAGGGACTGAAGATTACTTTCATCCACCGTACAATGGCTAGATCAGATCTTGAGATACTTGTTGTGGTGAGTCCTATCTTCCAAGTACAAACCACCGTTCCACTATCTATGATGTTTGTTTATGCTATTTACTTTGAGGGTGAGCTTGGACATGTCTTGGCCCTCGTCCTATCTTATGATTAGAGGCATTGTTGGACATCTTGTACATTCTTGCATATTTATATGCTAAGTGTTACATTCGGAGATTACGATTATGGTTGTGGCTATCTATTGGACATCATTTTATGAATTGATTATGAGTAATATGATATGCTTATTTCTTATGATGTGAAAGATCCTAAGTCCATATTGTTCCCATAGAGTGAGTCATACTTACCCGCCCCTTAGTCAATATATGCTATGTGTTATGTGAATTCATGTTAATCCCTATCTTTATTATGTCCCTATAGCGTGATTCCTACTCTCTCGTCCCTTAGAACTATGTGTTTACTATTTCATAGTGACGTGCTGTTAAAATACAATACATTTGATACCTAAAACTTAGGATTTTGTGAGTTCTCAATGCGACTTTTATGGATTTTATGTGTTTTTGTGTCTAGTTTTACAGGAAAAGTAGGTTGGCACAATTTTGGAAAAAGTTGCAGGTTTTTCTAATTTTTAGGACATACGAGACCCTCTATGAGCCGTAGCCTAGTCTATGAGTCATAGAGGTGGTCTCGTTTTTAGTATTCAAAAGCAAAGTCTAATAATTTGAAGTTCAGTTTTACTATACTTAGTTACGAGTTGTAGACCTCATTACGACTCATAAAGAGATGTTTCATTGACACTTCTAGTATTGATAATGATTGGACCAAGAAATGCAGTTGTATATTACGAGAAGTCACTACGAGTTGTAAAGTTGGCTACGACTCATAAAGGTGTCCCATATCAGTGAAGTTTGAGATTGAAGATGCTGACCATGAAAGCCCGATTACGGCTCATAATGCATACTACGAGTCATAACTGTGACTCGTAGTAGGCACCAACTAGTTTTTTCTAATTAATTTACGACTTCTTTGTAACTACTATAAATAGAAAATACTAGGTCATTTATAAGAGTTCTTGCAGTTCTTCAGAAGAGGACTAGGAGAACCTAAATTACTGTCCTGCATACAACGTCCTAATTGAGAGTTGTGTTATCCAGGGAAACTAAGTTAGTGAATTATGGGGAACACAATTACCCAAGTTGCTCTCTAATTTGATTGTCTCCCTTTTTTGTTAGTTTAATTTAATTTTCTACTAATCGTTGCAAACCCCCTCCCCCCCTTATTTTAGAGAATCAAGTAGTTAATGTTTGAATTGATTATTTGTGAACCAAGTTGCAAAAGATCGGTATCCCCATGGGCATCGACCATAACCTTGGTTAGGTTTTTACTTTGATGATTGCTTAGACCTTGAAATAGAGGTGTATCTTGAGCATTTATCAAGAAACATGGAACCGTTGTCGGGTAATATGGCGTAATTTTGACTTGGATTTACTAGTAGTTTAATTCAAGTGTTAATTTCTTAGTTCTCTTGTATTTTACTTTTGTTTTTATATAGTGTTCTTTGCAGGGTATACTAGGTGTTGTATGTCAAATGCAAGGAGTCAAGGAAATCCCTTAACTCTGGTTGATATAAGGATCTAATAGGCTATCAAAAGTATGGCTCAACCAAATACTAATAGCACGGGAAATAGTGTGTTACCACAACTACCTGACGAAGCAAAGCTTCCTATCACTAATGAGATACTTTAAACATAGCAGAACCATATTTTGTTTGTTGGTCATCAATAGAGGATCCATATGACCATTTACAAAATTTTCCACATGTCTGTAGGAGTGTAATAGGAACACAATATCCATCTATGGATGTTGTGGCACTTCAGGTCTTCCCAATGACTCTTACAGGCAATATTACGATGTGGTACTCTGAACTTCCACAAGGTGTGATTACTAGTTGGGTGGAGTTTCAAAGGGATTTCTTAGAAAGTTTCTTCATTAGATCAAAAAGGTTTAAAATGAGGGATTGAATCATTAGCTTTCAGCAGTTCCATAGTGATTCACTCACTTCTACATGGGAGTGTTTCAAAGGATGCCTGAGGAGTGCCCAAGACCATGGCATTTCAGATTCAACATTAGTGGCAAGTTTATATCGAGAACTGAACCTGGAACATCAAGCTTATGCAGATGCTCTTATGGAGGGTTCAGTCTTAAGGAAGTCATTTGCAGAAGTAGCTGAATAAATGGAAAAGTTGGATGCTATTCATTGCATATATAGACCTACACATGAGCAATCAACTAGTCATATTAGAGTCATATGAAACTCTAAGAAAGAGAAGATAAATGTTGAAATCTTCCAACAACTTGAGATAAAAAATTTGACTTGGAACGGTTAACAAAACAGACGCCGATATATGCTCCAAGGATGCAAACCAAGAGGAAGAGAATGGTAAGGGCAAGTGATTCAAGTTACCATACCATCAGGAACAAGGAGATAGAAGTTTTAGAGTTAAAGATATGTTGGCCAAGTTGATAAAAAGGGTAGACACATCAGAGGATATATTGAGAGAGATCAAGTTCGATGTTATCAAGATAAATTACAAAGTTGATCAATATTCAATGGCAATTAAACAGCTTAATAGCCAGTTTGGACTTATATCGATACAACTGGATCAGATTCAAAGCGGACTGATGAAAGAAGCAAAATCTATTGACGAAGGTTCACCAAGCCTTGAGGAATTTTGAGTACTCTAAGTCATTTCACGGCAATAAATTAGGCGCTACTTGGGAGGCAACCCAACAACTTTTCATCATCTAGCTTAATTTTGATATTTGTTTTTAGTTTTTTTGTATTGAAATAATTGTTTGTTTATGTTTTGATTGATATTTTTGACGTTAGGTTCACTACATTTAAGGTGCAAGTGCATGTTATGAGGAGCATACAGGTTCAGGGCAACAATTACAGAAATTTTCATCTGTAGCAGTCTCTATGACCAGTCCTATGAGTTATATTGCAGTTTATGACTCGTAGTCCTATATCGTAGAGAGTTACAATAAGCAGGATTAAAAATGCACTCTAGTCACGAGCCAACTTTATGACTCGTAGTCCGCACTATAAGTCGTGATTAGGGTTTGTAGACCCCAGGTATGTTTCAAATTTTTCTAAGTGTTAATTGGTCTACGAGACAATGACTTATGAATCATCGACCAAACTACGACCCGTACTCAGGGTTTTGTAGGCCTGATCCTGGGAATTTTATTCGCGACACGGTAAAGTATTAAAGGGGTCAAAATTAATTTGACCCCATTTTGTTTAACCCTAATCACAGAGAAACTACCCCTATTTTTTCCTCATATCCTTTTTCCAACCAATTTTCCAGTGGTGTTACTCTTTTTTCGGCGTGATTTTTTGGCAATACCTAGGGTTTCATCAATCACATTCATCTCTTCCTTTCAAGTTCATCAGTTGCTTGTGGTAAGTTGCTAAACCATTTTTGATCATTAAATTCATTTTGTTAGAACTTGAGTGAGTTGATGATTGAGATAGGCTACATGTTTGAGCATGATATTCTTTTTACATGTGAGTTATTAATGCAAAACTAGGGTTGCCATTGAGCTAGTTGATTGTTATTCCTAGAACTTGATGTTATGACTTTGAGACTGAAATGATGCTCACGCTAGCATGTTCCTTGTTTGATCAAGTGTTTGTTGTTAGGACATGAATGTTCATTGATTTGCAGTGTCATAGAAGCATAATAGTGTTTGGGCTATGTCGATGTAGTTAGAATCATGGATTGATTTCTTTTTGTTATGCTTGTTGGACTATTCCTCAATTTGATTTTGAATGTATTGAGTTATCTTAGTGTGTGAGTTGGGAGTGGTGCATAAGTGCAAGTTTTAGTGAGTTGGGGTAAAATGAATGATTGCATTTGGATTGCTATATTCTTTTTCGATGGGCTAATTTTTTGTTTTGAAATCTTGTTTAGGGTAAGGGTTAATTCATGCTTAGTATATATGTGTTTATGAACTTTCTTCGATGTTGCTAGGTTAGTGTTTAATATATTTGTAAGTTCCATTTGATGAGGTGAGGTATCTAGGTACCTGTTACATCTTGATTACAAGAGTCCTTTGTGACTCGTAAATAAGTCTACAAGTTGTAATTTCCTTTTGTGGGAAGTGAAAGTGACTTAAAATCCCTGTGTACTCATCATACGAGACCGCTCTATGGGTCGTATATCCCTCTATGAACAATAGATGGGTCTCGTGGACTCATGCATCTTCTATATTTGCTCTCTTGAACTCTATACAAAACCTATCTACGACCCATAACCCACGCTAAGAATCCTAAATGGGTCTCGTATAATATTTTAGTGTTTATTTTTGTTTTGCACTTCTTGTTTTACGGGGCCACAATATGACTTGTAGTCCCAACTACGAGTCATACCTGGCTCTTGTAACATCTGATTGCAACTGATCCAAGTCCTTTTTCTTCTTTTTTTATTATCTTTCATTTGTTGATTGTTTGGGGATGATTATCGTTTGTTTATGGTTGATTTTCATATATCATGGCCCCCAAAAGTAAACTTGCAGTGATTAAAGCCTTCAAGAGACAACTTGTGGATGAGCCTACAGATACTGAGCACTCGGATGACAATCAGACCTAGTGGAGTGGGTCAATTGGGGCTCTTACTATTCATCCTGATCTAGAGGCCTGGGTGCCTCAAGCGAGGGGAGCTGTAGCTAGAGCTGGAAACACTTTGGTTTGTGTTGATAGTCTTTCTAGTCTGATAAGGAAGGTGATGGTAAGAGTGATAGTTTCTCCTAGTTTGATGAGGATGGTACGAAGTATGGTAGTGGGACACCTCAGATGACTCCTTCAGGCACGGAGTCTATATCAGAGAAGGCCTCTCAGGTAAGAGGAGTACCCAGTCTTCAGCTTCCCTATCTTCTTCTTCAACACCAGATCTTAGGGCTCACCGATGGGCTATCGAGGGCATGGAGGCCATATTTAATGAGGGTCTATAGCCAAAGAGGAAAGGAAGGATCATACAATTAATATACGAGGAGCCTAACTGATTGTTGACAGATTGAGCCATGTCCCAGACTTGAGGACGCAAGGACACTACATAGGCTCAGGTGGATGACTGACAAGGTTGATCACTACTACCTAATGATAGTGTGGGAATTTATGCACCTTATGCAACCACCATTCTTTATGATCTTCCCAAAGGGTGAAACCTCTCGAGCAGCCGAGATTGAAAGAGGTTTTAATGAGAGAATGATGGGTCAATATATCAAAGGAGATGATCCGCCGCGTGCTTTTTGGTCCCACGTAACGAGCTCCGAGGTCGACCATCAAATTTGATTGTAGAGTGCGGAAGATCAGGATAATAATGATTTCAAAGGACTCGTATAGTGTACAGAGTTATTGAGATGGGTAGCTAGACATATTGTTGAGCATGATCCAGAGCCTGCATGGGTCACTACACATACAGAACCTATTATGAAGGCTTCCCTCTCTTTCCCCGCCAAGTTTTGGTGCGCTGTAGTTAGATCTTGCATCCGACCGACTTTGATGGATAATGTGCTTACATTGGAGCGAGCAGTTCTGGTAGCCAACATCCTAGTAGCTATGACATTGATTGGGCATGACTTATAGCGAAGTAGATTCATGAGTCGGCGCTCAAAAGGGCTACATGCATGCCATTTCCGATTCTGATCTCTAGACTCTGCCTATCGTCAAAGGTGGAGTTATTGCAAAATATAGATCCTCTATTTGCATCCTTACACACTCTAGATCCCAGCCTAATAAAGGCTTATAAGAACCCCGTGGCATTCCAAAGCGCACAGCCTCCTCCCATACCCGAGATATTTATGCTAAAGCCACACAAGAGGGTTCGACGGCTGCCCCCACTACTACTCCAGTAGCTGCTACTGATGAGAGACCCCAGTAGCCAGAGGCAGTCGATATTCAGAAGGATCTCACTTCAGCTACACTCACACCAGAGGCCACTATATCACAGATTCTTTCAGTGGGTATACCATATGTGTCCGCTATTGCTTTTCAGGCCATGGAGTAGAGGGTTTCACATTCTGAAGCTTACTTGTCTCGTCTTATTCAGCAGCTTAGGTCATGGGTATGGTAGAAAGTTGTGGACTTAGAGGCTCGATGAAAGGCATTCACCATTTCTACAGTCGAGGAGTGTATTGCTATGGTGGATGCCCACATTGACACTTTCAAGGATCGAATTTAGAAGAGACTAGCTGAGACCTGGCCATCAGATCCATCAACCCTAGATGAGAAGATAGCAAAACTTAGGGCTGACTTGACTTCCTCACTAGCGGCACCCATTTTAGCTCCAAAGTCCTTTGAAGGAGCCACTATTTGATCTTTTTTCTTTAGAGGAGCATACACACCCTTCCCGCAGGAAGAGACCCCTTATTGAGGATGATGATACTAAGGAGAGGTATTTGCATTAGAAGACCTCTGAAGCTAATGAGGAAGAAGCAGAGGATGAGCTCGGGCGAGTTTGAGGATGATGAGAGAAGAAGAAGAGTAGAGACAAACCTAGGAGTATGACAGATAGATAGGTATTGGCTAATCCGGTGCGGCTACTGTACAAACTACCCCATAGACGGGATATGATTAGAGGCAGCCCGAGATTGGTACTTAGGCACCAAGATATGATTGTTTTTGACCCGTTGTATTTATTTTGATTTTAATATTGTACATTGAGGGCAAAGTACATTCTTTTTTATGAGGTATGGGTAGTTATGGACTAGGTGAAGTCTGAGTAGCTCTTGGTACATAACTACCCCAAATTTTGATCGGGAGGTTTTCCTGCCTGTGTTCTTTTTCCTCGTGGATATTTAATTTTTGTTGAACTAGCATGTGTAGGATGTCTTATATAATATTTGTAGTATATAGTAATTGAACTTATGATATGTATCTTGTTTTTGATGTTTTATGAAATATTTTGAAAATTGGTACCCATGAAAATTTTTAAGTAGTTGTTATATTGAAATCATGCATGATTGAATGATTTAGCAATATTTTTTCCTCTTAAGTGAGGGAAATTTGATACATGAAGCATGATCTATGAGTCTTTGTTGGCTATATATGAAATACCCTGTGTGCGTTTAATATTGTTATGTTCTTACATTGTATGCTGATTCAGAACTTGCCCTGGTACTCTAAGTTAGACTGGAGATTATGTAGACTAGGAAGGGGTCTTTGGCCCTTGTTCTTTCAATTAGTCCACTTTTGCCTAAAATGACCAACCAAATGAGAAATTCATCCTTGTACCAAATATCTAAGCCTTACATGTACCATTTCTTTCTTAACACCTGATTAGCCTAGCCTTGTTTAGTGAAATTCCTTAAGATTGGCCCTGGTCTATCCTTGAGCATTGTGAACCTTGATTTAGGAAAAAAGCCTAAGTTGAGGGTGGCTGCCAAAAGTGCTGGTTTGGGGAATAGATATTGTGCACTTCGATATAGCCTAGAAGCTAAGTTTAGGGTGGCCAGAATAGGGGTAAAATAGCAAAATGAAGTGATGAGTTCGAAATAGAAAGAAAAAGAGGAAAAGTATGTACCGGGTGAAAGAAATAGAAAAATATGCCTTAGATTGAGTTAAACAAGCAAAATGATGTGAGAAAATGAGGCAAAAGCTAAAAACGAGAAGAAAGTACCCGAGAAAGCTTGAATATGAAGAAGAAAGGGAGAATAAGGGGGAAATGATTGCGTGTCAAGGTGAAAGTGTCAAAAAGTGTTGTTCAAGGTTGGCCTTTAGTCACTAATTGTAGAAAATGCCATACCAAAGACCCATGAGCCTATGTTACAAGCTTATAAATTCCTAAACTGATCCTAGCCCAATTAGTCAAAAGTCCGAGTCATGAGTATATGGGCAAGCCTATGGTATTGGTCATCGTTCATGAATGTCATTTGTGAGAGTAAGTGTGCTTGCACAGTCCCATGGTTAAATTTTGAAATCATCATTGAGCGTTAAAAGTGACTTCTTTTCTATAAGGGAATATGAATTGCATTATCAATATTTTACCTGTTTAGTGATTGTGGATTGTTGATATTCCTTTACTTGTCATAGTTGTGTTGTCAAATGCATCAATAGGTTGTGCTTTGCAAATTAGTTGCGTCATATTATTTTGAAAAAGCTTATCTGGGTACCTAAGTTGGATTTGAGTATGGTATATGTCATTGGATTGATTGCTACGTGTTGTTTTATTATCTATTTACATTGAATTGTTGCTTGAGAAATAGCAACAATGCTGAGTTGAGAGTGTTGATGTGCTATCAAAATACAACATATTTGATGCCTCAAAACTTAGAATTTTGTGTGTTCTCAATGTGACTTTTATGGTTTTTATGTGTTTTTGTGTTTGCTTTTACAGAAAAAGCAGGTTGGTATAATTTTGGGGAAAGTTGCAGGTTTTGCTGATTTTTAAGACATACGAGACCCTCTACGAGTCGTAGCCTAGTCTATGAGTCATAGAGGTAGTCTCGCGGAGACTTTCAGCGTTCAAAAGCAAAGTCTAATAATTTGAAGTTCAGCAACATGAGACTAAGTTACAAGTTGTACACCTCATTACGACTTGTAAAGGCATGTTTCATAGACACTTCCAGTGTTGATCAAGATTGGACCAAGAAATACAGTTGTAGACTATGAGAAGTCACTACGAGTTATAGAGCAGACTAGGACTCGAAAAGGTGTCCCATAGTAGTAAAGTCCGAGATTAAATATGCTAATGCGAAAGCCCGATAACGATTCATAGGGCATATTAAGAGTTATAACGACGACTCGTATCAGGAGCTGACCAATTTTTCTTACTAATTTAGGGACTTATTTGTAAATACTATAAATAAAAAATACTAAGTCATTTGTAGGAGTTCTTGCAGTTCTTTAGAAGAGGGCTGGAAGAACCTAAATTCTCATCCTGCATGCAATGTCCTAATTGAGAGTTGTGTTCTCCGGGGAAATTAAATTAGTGAATCATGGGGAACACAATTACCCAAGTTGCTCTCCAATTTGATTGTCTCACCTTTTGTTAGTTTAGTTTAATTTTCTACCAATTGTTGCAAACCCCCTCCCCCCTAATTTTAGAGAATCAAGTAGTTCATATTTGAATTGACTATTGGTGAACCAAGTTGCAAAAATCCCATATTCCTTATGGGATTCGACCCTAATTTTGGGTAGAATTTTACTTTACGGCCACTTTGACCTTGAAATAGAGGTGTCTCTTGAGCATTCATCACATATACACTTTCTAACTAATGATGTGTGAGTAGATGCTATGAGGCTTGTTTGGGGACTTTTTGGTTCCCATTCGCCATGTACTCCTGGAACCTAGGTCTGTATCGTAACAATCTTGGTATCAAAGTAATGGTTTTGTAAATGATTTTAGTTGTGTTTTCCAATAATAATGAGTAGCTAAATTTTATAGCTAGGATCGTGGGAACCGTGATGGATTAACAAAGTAAGTTAATATGAAAAGTGATTCTTCAGTAAATTTTATGCATGTATTAATTAATTCTCTTCATTTTGATTTCTTTTTAATGGTGGCCAACGTTAGAACTCGCCTAGTGTTACTGACTGGATCAAGGTAGTAATGAATATGAAAAAGATTAATTAATAGGATTTGATTGATGTTTCTTGTCTAAACAACTGAACTGGGCCAAGGGGAGATTGTACTGAGACAATAGGTAAGAGTTGGTAATGTCACATTGTGGGAAGGATTAAATCACATAGTGAAATTCGCTTCTCCTCTAGGCCAAAGGGTTTGGTGAACTTAACTTACCTTTATGCATGCTAAATATTGAGATAGATCACTAACACATTATTCTTGCTAAGTTATAAAATCATGGGAACACATTCTCAGTTATTTCTATTTATCTTGACATAAATAAATATTAAATTATAAGCTATTATTATTTTTATTGTTGTTTTCTATTTTCTTAAATTAAAACCCCATAATTTTTGTAACGGCTATCAAGTTAAAATTTTTACTATTGACAATATTTCTCTATATTCCCTGTGGGATCTGTCACGACCCAAGTTTAGGGCCTAGACGTGACACGGCGAATGAGAAGTCCCAAGACAAACCAAACAAGCCTCTTGACATATCATTCACACATCCATGGTCGCGGAAGTAAAATAACCAACAATCCAAAGAGATTTGAGTAGATAGGGAAGCGAGACTAAAGGAAATCGTTCAGTATAATCAAGAGATAAGAAGTTAAGCTCATAGAATAAATACACCATAATATCCAACATACACCTCTAACTTGGAATGGAGCGGGGGCCAAAACACTTTCTGGGCTCACACTCATAAAACTAAATGTTCAACATAAAAAAGTCTTAAAATAGCAAGAGAAAGTAGATAGTGTCCTCAAACTTGAGGACTCACCAAAGATTGTCTTCGAAGAATCTCACTAGCCACGTGGAGTATGATCAAGAGGAGCTCTGGTCCCTACATGGTGATATCATGTAGGCATAAAGTGTGCGTTAGTACGTTTAAATGTAATAAATATGTGGGATGCAATGCAACAAGACAAAAGCCATTATAGTCAAAATGCATAATCATCGGCAATAGATAAGTATAATCTCAATATGGCATGCATGATCAATGCTTGCAATAAAACATGCTTGTAAATCATTTATCTTGCATAAAGATAATACATGTGTGGGAGAAGACCTTAACCGAAATAGACCAAGTAGCTACAACTTGGAATCCAAGGCATGATACCCCCTTGGTGAGGTGGAACCGGCATGACACCCCGGGCTAGGTATGGTCTACTTGCCAAGGAAAACCAAACATGATAACATGATAACATGGATCCACTAGTATAGCAAGGGTATAATATATAATCCTATGATGGCACATAGTTTAGAGACAAAAGACTTTATATAAGGACCCCTTGAGTCTAGCCCCCATCTTAACCCTCAATCGGTGCTAAATCAACTTCCATGGAATACTTGTAATAATCATAGCTTGTATAACTTGTAAGAAAAATGAAAACATGCATGATTATATCTTGAAACATGTTTGACCTCTAAATGTGACCCTAACTTGAACATGAGAGTAAACCATCATACATGAACCCTTGTTTTAACATGAATGGCTCACAAGAGGTAAAAATCTTGAAATAGGGCTTAAATTGGTACTTGTAAATTCATAGATAATTTCATGAATTTAATACATACTTGAAAGCCCATAATCATCATGAAGTGACTTGACTTGTAAAACGTGTAAATAACTTGAGAATTCTTGACTTGACATTTCATCAAACACTTGGTGGGCACATAATGCTTGTCCAAAATTATGCAAGTCAAGAGTGTACAAAGATGAGTAAATCAATTTAAAATTAACCCACCAACATAGTAGCAAAACCCCAATTTGGGTATCATGAAATCCTTCTCAAAAGTTCATCAGAGTTCATAGCTCTTATAGCTCAAATCATGTACAGTCTCAATAAAAAAATATCAACTCGTAGTAAAAATTTAAAGATATTCATGCATAATCAATAATATTTGATAAACCCCCAACATAGTTCATGCTCATATTTCATATTAATAGATACCCATAAGTAATAAAACTCGAAATCATGTAATTTTCATAAAATAGAAAGGTTGGACTCCATGAGTAAAAGGATCCAATGGATGAAACCCACATACCTAAATTTACGGTTCCTTAATGTAAACATTGAAGGAGATTTGAAGTTTGGATTGAGTTCTTGAGATCCATTGTGAGCTTGAAATCCTTGATTTAGGTGGAAATTTTTGACAAAGTGTTGGAGAGATTTTTGAGAGGGTTTTGAGTGATATTGAATAGAAAAATGGCTAAGTAGGGGTGATTTCATGATTAAGTGGGCATGGGGCTATGAACCCAATGCTCTTGCGCTGAATTAGAAAAAAACAAGGGAAAAGACTGCACTGGTCCATGACATAGACCCAACGTGAAGGTAATTTTTACAATGCTCCGTAACCCTAGCGCGTCGCCGCCAGGGCGCAGAGCGCCACTATTTCTGAACGAATTAGAGAAAATTATTTTTAGCTACAGGTCATATAAAACTCGGGTTATAACTATTTCCCACTCAATTTTGCCTCCTAATCAAGAATATGAAGTCAGATTTTCAAAATCATGCACAGATTTTGACATATATGGAAATTACGATTATGAGCATTTCCAAAACATATTTTTGGGGCATTTTAATATCTCCCCCTTGGGAACATTCGTCCCCGAATAACAAAAAAACATGCATAAGAGAGGTAAATATGAAGATTTCAGCCCGACATGAATGCAACAAATGCATTTAAACATCATTTGAAAAAACTCAATCATGAATGTCAAAATCACCATAAACTTGTTATCATAAACATGAATGCATGCAAGATGATATGAGGGCTGAAACTTAAGACTTGAAATCAAAGATAGGGCTTAATTATTACCTTTGGCTTGAGTAGAGTGGAAGAGATATGGGTATTTCTTTTTCATGTACGCCTCGACTCCCCATGTGGCACTTTCAGCTTGATAATTCCTACAAAGGACCTTGACGGAAGCTACATCTTTGTTTCTCAACCACTTTACTTGTCTATCTAAGATCTCCACCGGGACCTCCTCATAGGTCAAATTATCTTATACAACACCCACAACCTCTATGGGCCCTATAGCACTTAGGTCACCAGCACATCTCCCCAACATAGACAAATAGAAGACCGAGTGAACCATATTCATTTCCACAGGCAACTCAAATTCATAAGCAACTTTACCAACTCTTCTCAAAATTCTATAAGGCCCTACAAACTTTTGTCCCAATTTACCTTTATTGCCAAATTAGACCACACCCTTCATGGTGAGACTTTCAAGTAAACTCTCACCAATCTTAAATTCAAGAACTCCCCTTCTAACATCGAAATATGACTTATCTACTTTGAGCTGCCTTCAACCTTTCCCTTATCAACTTCACCTTCTCCAAAGCTTCCCTAACCAAATCTGGACCTAACAAGGCCATTTCCCCCATATCAAACCATCCAACTGGGGCTCTACAATGTATACCTTAAAGAGCTTCGAAGGGAGCCATGCTAATGCTA